>APFE030929207.1:97669-115883 GCA_000404065.3 Pinus taeda | reverse complement strand
CAATGGCAAGTTTCTCACTTTCGGCAACAGGTTTACATTAATGGCCTTCGACCAAGAGATTTTGCGTGGTGTTCGATGCCAAGTCCTTTTTCACACCACGCGAATTGTACTGTAGTACTTTGAGGGTCATTGTCATTATTGGTGATTCCTCTCGCGCTTGTTAACAACTTACATCATTGGCTGGTAAGCAGGCGATCTCTTTCCATGTTCGACTCCAAAACATTTTTCACATGGATCGACTTGTACTCCGAGTGAAGATTAAATGAGTTTTGAAGACCCCGGATCTAGTTTTATCCATCCGGGCTGCGATATATTGAGGAAAATAAAGACATCAAATGTACATCATTGTTGAAAAGATGATCATCCAAATCGAAGGATGATGAGTCCGAATCATCAGTCTGCCACACAAACGATTGTCTGTCCTATGTACATGAAAATGAATTTATAAAGCTGAGCATGGGAATGCCCGCCTCAGCTATATCATAAAAAAAATGTTGTCAAAATAATGTATTGTATTGTATCTTATTATAGGTCGCCTCCCAGCTCGAAAAACTTCGGATCCTCATGGTAAAGCATTTCACCTGACATCAAAAGATTAATGACCTCATGCTTTAGGGGGCAACTGTTATAGACATTTTTGGGCACTTCAACCCCAATCATAAATTTCCATAAACTAAGGGCTCCTAATTCCCAAAAGTGTTGCCTCACTACCTAAAGGAACCAAAGGTCAGCTATTCATCATCATTCCCAGAAGTTCCACTAAAAACTGCACATAAATGGCAAAAATAAGACAATATGAAACCCAGTGCAGAGGGTGCGATGCAATCACCTTCCCAGTTACAGGGTGTGATACATACTGAAATGGCTCCTCCGTAGGGTTTCGATGGTCGTGAATGGACAAAATGGCAGGGACCAAATTGCGAGGTGGAAGATCATGGAATCTTCCAGAAGCTTCCCTCTGACACTTGCCTCTCTGTTTTCGACCAGGGATGAGTAAGAGATCATCATTCTCCAAGTGGAATCAGGAAATATCAGAGAGAGGACACTAATCAAGACCCCAGAAGATGACTCACCTCCTTACAATCATCTATATATGGATCCCTCATCATAGAGATCTAGAGGCTAGAATCTTGTATCTTATAGAGAAGTGTTGTTGGTTTTCTGGTGTATATTCATAGTGTTGGGTGATCTAAGCTTTACTTGAGGTGAAGAAGGCTTTCTTGTCGGAGGATGATGCTGGGTCAGAACACATGGTTGTAACTCTCTTGCAACTTTTGATATTAATAAAGTTATTCAAGTTTTCCTCCATATTCTTGTATGTTTACATATGCATGTGTATGGCTAACACATATCTAATCCTGTGTTATTTATGAATATAGATCTTTGTTCTTCGATAGTAGTATGTTGTTGTGATTCCACAGGTGCTCTTTGAAGCTAGGCAGACGAAGAAGAAGTGGCAAAGCTCTATCAGGAAGGAGAGGAACCAAACAAGGAAATCAAGCGCAAGACTAAGGTTGGTCTCCTTTGTTCCACTCTTATCTATTTTCATAAAGGAAAATGAAAGTAGACTTTACTTGTTTGTTTCTAAGATAGCTACCAGTCTTAGTGGGAATAGCGGTATCTGAGTGGACACTATTCCCGGTAACACCTTTACCCTTAAAACCCATTTCCATCGAGAAACCTTTTCAACAATGGGGTCTTGACTTCATTGGAGAAATCCATCCACCCTCTTTTGGCCAACACAAATGGATACTCACTACCACTGACTATTTTACTAAATGGATAGAGTCCATCCCATCTAGACAATCCAATGACACTATGATCATAGGTTTCCTAGAGACCAATATTTTATCCAGATTTGGTTGTCCCACTAAAATCATTAATGATAATGTTGCAACCTTCAAATCAAAGAAAATGATTAGTTTATGTAGCAAGTATCACATTACACTGGGCCATTCCACAATCTACTACCCTTAGGGGAATGGACTGGTAGAATCTTCTAACAAGAGTCTAATTAATATCATCAAAAAATTGTTGGAGGAGAATAAGAAAACTTGGAACAAAAAATTGATCAATGTTTTATGAGCAAACAGGCTTACAACCAAAAAATCCATTGGAACCAGTCCTTATGAGTTAGTATATGGCATGGAGGCTATTTTTCCTTCATCATTAGGAGTCCCTGTCATGAAAATACTCTAAGAAGCTCAAGTGGAACCTAATGATATTCAAAGAAGGATAAACCAGAATATCAATTTACAGTAGACCCGGGAAGAACTGTACCAAAGATCCCAAGTGTTGCAGGAGAAACTTAAGAAGATATTTGACAGAAGAACCAAGGCAGATGATTTCTACCTGAGAGATAAAGTGTTAAGATGGGATTCAAGAAGAGAGGACAAGGGGAAATATGGGAAGTTTGACTTCTTAGGGAAATGACCATACATCATCTATGCTTTCAAAGGAAACAATGCATATTGTTTTAAAGAGTTAGATGGTATAGAAGCTGAAAAAGGACCAGTCAATGGTTGGATGTTGAAGCATTACTTTGATCCTACTTACTAATGTTACCATGTTCTTCACAATACATATTATATTCTTTGTAATGTCATAGTGTTGATTGGACAGTAAGGTTTTGGAGTTGAAGCCTGAAGAGAAGGCCCTAAGCTTCAGAAGTATTACTGTCATACGTATACATAAATGAACAAGTAAAAGAAGATTGCAGAGCATAGTCAAAGTCATTCAGAGGCCACTGATCTACTGTTCTTGACTTTCCACCAGGTAAATCCATCCCCAGGTGGAGTCAATGTTATGCCCCTATACCAATAGGTGTCATATATCATGATTCACATGCTTTAGCTTTGAAATATGTTCATACCTTTACTTGTTGCAAAGGTTTTCCATATTTATAAAAAATCAAAAAATTTAAAAAATGTAAAGAGGGTATACCATGAAAGAAAAATCAAAGGGTGAAAAGAAATAAAAAGAGGTCAAAAAATGAAAGAAAATGAACACCAACAAAAAGAAAAGACCAAGAAAGTGTGAAAACCTAAATGCCACTACTTTTTACTTGTGTATAATAAAAATTGTGTGGAGCTTGTCACCTATGCCACAATGCATGAATAGTCAAACAGTTTAAGCTTGGCTAGTTCATATTTTCAATTTCATGTTGTAGAAATAGAGAATAAAGATCTGACCAAACAATTTAATCTTGGTAGATAAGTAGATAGGTAGAGTGAAAAAAGGAGCTCAACAGTTTAATTTTAGCCCCTAGATGTAATAAGTGTAGATGTAGATAGGTATCATGATGTAAAAGAAAAGGAAGTTTGAAAAGGGTTTTCCAGTCTAAGTGCACCATAATAAAGAAGTGAAAATACTAGGGTAAAGTAGGTATGGTAAGTAGAGGATGGTTGGAGAATAAATGTGTGGTGAATGACAAAGTTTAAATGTGTAAATATTTTACTTTCATCACCAAACAAAGGCATGTATCACATGGAAAACACATCAAGAAAGAAAGTCAAAAATAAACAACTTCCCTACTCATTTCCCCTAAATCTTCACTAATTCCCTAAAGTACTAAAGGTAATTATCAAAATTAGAGGGGCTCAGAGCATTTCTCTGACTTTTGGAGAGACCAGACCCTCGGCCCAATAATTTATAATGCCTTAACACTTAAGCCCCTTCATCAATATTCAACCCCCTTCATAAGTTATTTATTTCCTTAATGAATCTTTCCCTAAGTAAAATCTTATTTTAATTAGGGAAATTAAAAACATTCTACCTACATGAAACCCTCATATATGATTAGCCTAAAGAATAAGTATTGTATGATGAAATACATTTTCAGAGACATTTAACTTAACGCCCTTCATATTTCAAAGTCATATTAACTTTAACTTGTATTATTATTTAATTCCCGAAAAAAATTACCCCTTACCCGTATTATTGTTAATAAATCCCAATAAACAATATATCCCACCCCCGGTTGCAAAATAACCTTAATAAACACTCGTAAACATGATTAATTAGTCAATCCATGATTAATTAAGAACCCTAACCCCCGTCATGCTAATAAAAGAATTAATTAATCCTCACGATTAGTTAATAACTTCAACCAATCACATCGCCCCCGATGTAATTAAAATCTTTTAAATTATCATCAAGCCCCCGCCATTAAACACCACTCACTTCAACTCCCCAACAACCATCTGATCGGATCCCGCAAATCCAACAGTCATCGCGCATATCGCACGGGCCTCCACGGTCGACCTTTAGCGCATGATGGTGAGCGGTTTTATGAATAGTACCATCGCTACGTGTCACATAGCATATGGAATCACAGTCTCACCCAAATACCACTTACCTCCCACTAGCAGTGCGATGAAATCCACTTACCGCCTCCCACTAAAAAATAAAACATGAAATCACCTTCCTACTAACGCGATCTGTCCAAATCCCGAAACCCACCAAAAGCATTGACTTTACATAAAAAAAAAAAGTTAAAAAAAAATTTGTCCTTATTCCGAAAAGTGCATGCATGCAACCTGAACGTTGAAGTCGACTAGCTTGTATACCAACCGTCAGCCACCAAGAAACTTGCAATTCGACGACCACTCCAGTCCACCATTTGCACCTAGTGAACCTGCTCTCCATTTCCCATCACTGAAAAAACAAGTATTTACCAGTTTCCATCCAAAAACCCTGTAAATACTTGATTTCCTTTGCAATTATTTTGAAAAACCTAAGATTCATTATAATTCAGTTGTTGAACTCAAAATTGAGGACTCCCCAGACCCTCTGTTTTCACCAATTCCACTTAAAAACCCCATTTTCCTATCTGAATCCACAAGAACCAAAATGGAAACCCCCGTGGCCCTTAGTGTAGCACCTATCACTACCCCTCACCATGATTTGGATTATCTTCCCCTAGCAGATAAAGATTTTTAAATAAAAGACCTAGATACCAACAAAGACCACTTGAAAGTATTTTGCCAATGCCGGGACAATTACATGAATGGCTCTAATACCATAAGATTTTGGGAATAAAATCTCCCATGGTACATGTTCCCCTCTATGCGCATTTTCCCTAACATTATCTATCAATGTCACACCAATTATGATCCCAACCTCAGAGTAATAATGTCCCCCAATCAAACTGTTCTCTTCACAATTACTGCAGATTCAATCAATGAGATGCTTCAATTTCAGCCCAGTCAAGACCTCACCCCCATTCTCCTTGGATATTTTCTAGAGAAATCATCTAAATTGTTCAGTCTAAACTCAGTCGCCTTTCCTAGACCTTTATGGATAAGCAACATCAACACAAAAATCCCCCTACCTATTTGTCAGTTTTCTTCACACAAACGGGTAAAAATATAATTGATATGATAGCTGCAATCATGGGTTTCAATACTAGTGAGTATGTGGATGAATTAACCCTAGTTTTAATGTCCACTTTTACCCCTGGTCAGCCTCCTATTGTCAAATATAACTATGCTACTTTCATTGCTGAGAAAATCCATGACCAGTTCATGAGGCTGGAAAATGAAAAAGTATTCAAGTATTCTACATTCATATATCACCTTTTCCTTTACTATTAGTCTGACAAGTTCCCATTCTCTATAAATAAACTTAATACAAAGGGTAATCCCAGATCAGTCATTTTTTTGGACTTCTATCTTCCACTATTCATTTGCTTGTCCCTATTCATACAATGAATTCATTAACTAGTTTGTCCACCCAGTGACCACCATGCTGACAGGAAGTCCTCCTCCTAGGATTAGTGATGAAATCAAAAGAATCCTTCAGCTATCTAAACAGTACAAAATAGGTGACTAGTACATGTACCAGAATCACACAGAGATCAGAATTTATGGTTGTAAACTTCCTCCATTCAAACTACCAAAATATGTTCCTATGAGGTTGTTTGCATTGGAATATTATAGACAAATGATAAACTCTAATCAGATTCACTTTATCGAGGCCAAGAAGAAAGCACAGTTGAGAATTAAAGATCAGTTAGGCCCATTTATCTACAACAATAGAGAAGCAAGCAAAGAAGCAGAAGAAATCCTAGAACACATGAGATTAAATAAAAGTTTTGTTTGGAGATATGATCCACAAGGTTTCATTTGTGATAGGAGAATGAAACATAAGTTATCACCATATTTTCATTACAAAATCTCTGAAATAGAGCAATATGAAAATATGGATGAATGGAGGGAAGGAAATCTAGTTGAGATGGATAGTGATCAGATCGATGTAGAAAATGTGATGAAAGACTTAGAAAAGAGACTTGACCTAGACTCTTGTGAACAGGTACCAGTTGGAACTGCTCAGAAGCTAACACCAGGAACTAGTGCCTCTATAGCAGAGACTTCTCAAAGGCACTCACAGGAAACTAGTGCACCCCTTGTAGAAAACCCGTAGGAAAAAGACCACGGAACAAGCATTTCAGCATCAGAACAACCAAAGATGTTAGAGCAGCCTGAAATCTCTGAAGAACAGGCTCCACCACATTCCCATCCAACTCAGGTTAATATCGGAGACCCCCCAGTTTTACAAACTCCTCTTAATGAGGAAAAAAACTTAAAAAGAGATAGGAAAGTAGCTACCCCTGCCAGTGGTCCTTCAAACCAGCTGGTGCTAAGAGGCACAGGCTAAATCCACATTTAGAGGATGAATTTTTTGAAGAAACAATAGGGAGTTTAAGAAAATAAGGTGGAAACAGTCTACATACATTCCCAATAGGTGGGACACCTTCTAGTTCACAAAGACAAGAGCTTGAACGACAAAAGAGTGTCGAAGTTTCATCTTTCAGGGCTTCATCTGACAGGACCTTAGAAATCAAAGGAAAATTTAAGGAGATAAAGGCCAGAAATGAATAGCTAAAGGCCCAATGATACACTCAATACTTGAAGATTGTCCCTACTAATAAAACCAAGTTGATGTAAGCTTATGACATCAAAGAAGGAAAATGCAGACGAGCTTTCTAAAGCCTACAATACAGTAGCCCAAATCAATTACAGACTACCTCAAAACTGATTTTGAGGTCTTAGCCAAAGATATTCACCCCATAGATCAGATAGAATTGCATAAGCAAACAGGGGAAATGGTTTATTCTACACTGACAAGCAAGGCCATGATGGCACATAGGTTGGAGAATTCACTGAACAACACCACTGCTCAATTGCAACTAGAAAGGGCATCCTCACAGGCAAAGGACAACAGAATCAAATCATTGGAGGATTTGATTATTGGATTGGGCCATAACCTAAAGGATATTAAAGTTGCAGAAGGCCTGATAAAGAAAAATAATGAAGATGTAGCTGCACTGAGAAAGCAGCTGAAATTCCCACCACTCATGCACCCTCTGACTACGGAGGTAATTGAGAAGAAGAATGAAGAAGAGCTTATGGACTTGGTCCTAAAGCTAAATGAGCAACTGAAAGTGACTGAAAAAGAATTAGAGAAAACACTACAAAGCAGATAGAGTGAGTCAACCTCTCAGCCTCAAAATGTAGTGCCAATGGTTTCTACAGTAGTCCCTTCTACGTTGGCAACTGCTCTAGCACCAAATGTCCCTTTGGCAATCATTGAAACTATTGGAGTGATAGGTACAGGTGCAAGTGCATCATAGGTAGGAACCTCAAGTCAGAGCACAGAAGAGTTAATCAAATCCATGGAGGAAATGAAACTCCATGTTTCTGAACTACAAAAGGTAAATGAGATATTCATTACTTTAGAGCAGAAGTATGATGTGTCAAAATTCAATTTTGCTGAAGAGGTGAGAAAAAACAAAGGCTTGGATCAACAGGTTAAAGCATTGGAAAAAGATCTTACATTTGAAAAGCCTTTGACTGATATCAGAAAGATATTATGGACCAACATCATTGAATCAATCAATGATGTTTGGTCATCAATTCAAATCATTTTTGAACAGATTGACTTAGTGAAAGTTGCTCTTCAAGAGATTGAAAAATACCAAGCAAGAACTAGGAGAGAAGCCTGAAGAGGCCATCAGATCAATAAACTTACTAAACAACAGAAATAGCTATCAGTTGGAGCAGCTAAATATTGAGGATAGGACTCGAACCATCCTCGAAGTAAAGAAAGTATTGACCAAAAGGACTCTAATGCAAAACCTAGAATGCAAATGTCAGAATATGTAGGAAGACATAGATGAATAAATGGGGAAACTCAGCATCTTACAGAGTAAAGGACTTCCAAGTCCTTTTGTCATAAATGACAAGCTGATGAGGCAGGATGATTATGTCAACAAATTACATCAGTATGCAAATAGCCAAGCTAGTTCATCTGCTAGTTCATCTGCACCTAAGGCATTACCCACAGGAAGAGTTCTCTATGATAGTTTGGAAAACCTGTTTTATGTTGAGCATGAAATGAAACACTTGTTTCCAGTGCAACCAAATTTTGTAAAATACACAGAAGCAAATGAAATCTTCAGAAAACTAACAAGGACTAGGATACCAAGAGATGATTGGTGGACCAGCATGACAGACATCTTATGATTTACCATGGTAAAAAGTGAATTGAAGTATTTGCCATAGTCAATTTTGGTAATAAGGGATGAATGATGGTAAAGCAGGTAAAGAGTATCAATCACAGGTAAAAGAGTATCAGTGAAAAGATAAAAACAATCAGCCAGCACAAAATTACAAACCAAGATAGCAAGATGCACAATCATAGGGCCTGCCTCCAACTCCTTCAACAAAAACAGGGACAACAACCAAGCAGTTCACATTCAGTTTCTACTTTTGAGACCATCTGTCTTTACATTCATGTAAAAGATATTTAGTTTTTCTATAATATATCTCTATTTGTTAAGAGATATTTTGATGTAAATTTTGTATAAGTACTTCCTCATTCGAAGTATTGTGTGTGGATTCTTAGACATTTTTGTAGACTCTCTATTTTGGAATAGAAGTGTTGTTGAACAACTTTTGTATGGCTGGCTGGACAAAGTAATAAAGCAAAGGACTTTTACAGGATACCTGTGTCAAGCGAGAAACAAATAAGTATTCTATATCTTATGTTTTTACAGTTTTCTAGCTTAAATATTTCACATGTGTTTCATATCTGAATGATAGACGAAAAAGTATATTTCAAAAAGAGCTTTACTGCATTCTGTCTTTAAAATCGTTTATATTCTGAAAGTTTTCTTCCAAACTATCATAGGTAGTGAATTCTTAATTACTCTCTGCTTCTTAGTTTACCATTGTGGCCATTTTGACAAAGAATTCTCAATTTTTTTTGTTAATGATCACTCACTTTCCCCTATCTTGAACTTTGCTGAAGGATTCTTAATTTCCCTTCCTCTCTCTCAAGACCATTTCACTCTTTCAAGTTATCATTTGTATCTTGTTTAGCTATCTTGCGCTGTGAAGCCCTCCTTTGTTGAATCAACCTGATCCAGTTAAGCCATCTTCAATTGACTCCATAGCCCAATGGTCTGAAATACCCTGTTCTATCCATCTGCTCCTGAATTCCACCACCAAACAAAATCAAAGCCCCCTCAATCTTTCACAATTAGCCTAATATTTCATAAACAAAGCTAAATCTTAAAGAGAGAGCTCTCTCTGAGTACAGATTGGCTATATTCTATACTTAAAAGTTGGTTTGTGGTTACCTCGAACCCCTTTCCTTCTTCTGACAACTTCAAGAAAAATCTGAGTGATAACACAAGGGCTAGTATAGGAGCTGATAGGCAATGGTTTCAAAACCATGCCAACAACACTTCCCGTAACTTCCAATGGCCGCTTGAAGAAATTCGCAAAGGTACACCGAAGGAATAAAATATTTGAGGAGATTATCTCACGATAAGCAAAGCCCATTGCTAAATGCCTCCACATAAAGTTTATCAAACTCTCCAATGCAAAAATCATTAGTAATTTCTTTGAGTGGAGATAAATTTATTATTGATAATGATATGTAGATGACACATATGTCAAGAGCTCATAGACATTAGTAAGGTGCATAGAAATCTTTGAGAAGGAATCCATGTCTTAGAGAAATGTTGTTGGGGTGGGAAAATATTGTTCATCCTAACCAATTGTAGAGCCTCTATTTTGTCTGCCTCCCTCCAATTTAACTTTGACATGTGGGGCATTTTAGCAACGTTCACAACGTTTGTGGTCACAGTTATTTGATTCAAATAGATTTGAAGGTCAGGAATTTTGGATAAAAAGATTGATGAGCATAATTAGATAGTTGTTGGGACTAAGGAAGGTTTTTTTAGTAATTAGAAAGACGTCGTTGTTAATTCCTTCGGTACAATCCAATGTTGGAGCAAGATAAACGGGAACGAAAATAGAGGAGGTGGAATTGGAGTTGAGGGCTTCTCTTCTAGAAGTGGAAAGAGGGATACTCTTCCACAAAAAGAAATCTAAATTCATCAATCGACCACACACATAAACCACATGATCAACGGTCAATACCCCATGTGTAAGCACCCAATGACTCACCTATTCCTTCCCCATCTAGGTGGCTTTATAATGCACTCCTTGATGATTTTCTTTGCAAAGGTCCTCACAAATATTTGTGGTTTTGTCTTCGAAACTTTATTTTCATTCGTTGTTCCCCAAATCTTTTTTATCTAGTGCAATTGTTTTGTAGGATGGAATTAACAGAGAATGGAACAATACACACAATTACAATCATGTGTGTTGAATCCATACAGTATTAGATTAGCTTGAACGAATTTATATGCATGTGATTTTCAACTCTAATGGTGAAAATAACGATGTGTTGCTCCCCATGGACCCCCTATCAATGGGATTGTTGTTTGAGTGGAAGCCAGTGAGTGTGGCATAGTAGGGCATGTGTGGCTCCTACTACCAAGAGGTGATGGTTCAAACCTTCCAAAGGTGTGATGCTTGTCTGTGTGAAGGTATGGAGTCCACCTTCGATGTATCAGAGTTAGAGGTCGTCGACCATGCAATTGTGCCAATGGAGAAATCAAAATGTTAATTATTGTCCTTTGCTACATGGTCAAAAATTGTTGGAAATAGGAAGATGAAAAACACATTTGATGTAATTAACATCATCTTACACTATGTGACAACCCAACCCAACTTGATAGCTTCTAATATTCCATAAACTATTTTCCAGAATAAATCAACCCACTTGTGAGGCCATGTAATTTCTCAAGGTCTTGGACCTCAATAAACACCAACAACACGCCAGTCACCTCCACATAGCATATTCTATCTAACTAGAATTCCTTATCAATTTTTGTAGAGTCATAAATTTTATTATTTAAATTGTAAAAACATGATATAATTATATATAATAGACAGGAAAACCATAGTTGTTTTCTAAAAATAAATAACACTAACTTCACATGAATTAGCACATACAAGTCCTTAAAATTTCAACAACCACCTAAAATTAATAAAACAACAAAATTTCACATGTCTCTTAATACAATCCTAACAACACTTAAAAAAGAAACTACAACGTTTAATCATATTTATCAATGCAATCCGAACACTTGGAAAAAAAAACTACAACATTGAAACATATTTTTAAATCACACGTCATCGTCATATCCACACTTAGCGTTGTCACATGGTTTAAAAGTGAAATTTCAAAGGCATACAATAAATCAATTGAATGTTTAACATTTTCATAGCTTTTAAACAAAAGATACATGAATGGAATGTTTTCTCTTTCAAATTACAACAATGGAATTTCCTCATTTTGAAGCGTTTGATATTACAACAATGGTTCAATTTAAAAGCGATTAACCTCCGTTCAATTTCTGCACCCAATCAAAGATTGCCAAACTACGCTCATAGTGGACTTCTCTTGTTTAATAGGTGTATCTTCTTTCTAGAGTGAATCACAGGAACCTAGCATCATTAATACGTTATTATAATGACTCCAAAGAACTTATGGTAATCTATGAGCACATGTGTGGAGGATCTTTGAAAGACCACCTTTATGGTAAATATAAGGGTATATGTACTTGAGAAATATGTGTGTTTTGAACGGTATTTTCTTTAGGTTGATTGTATAATTAGTATATAAAGTTAACATTTGATTTTCTTTCCTATAAGGTTAACATTGGGTTTCGCTCCATATCAATTTGGATGTCAAACTCTCCTATGCTCAAATTTACTGATCATAAAATAAACATGTTAATCAATATTCATTTGCTTTGCTTTCGTCTTAATTTGATTGGAAAACAAGGCTTAAAATAGCTTCAGATCCACCACAAGGTAACTCTCTTTTGTTGGTGGCGGTGGTGACTTCGGTATTTCGAGGATGACAACTAATCGCAAGGCTACTCATGTCACCACAACAGTAAAAGGAACAGCAGGATACCTCCATCCGAGTATGCAATACATATAAATTTTAAAATCTTCTTGCAATTGGAAAAAATAAAAGGGACAAACGGATTATGGTTAATATCACTTTCATTTTTTATTTCACCGTACTCGGTGACACCATTTCAATTTTGTTTTCACAGTGACCGTAAACTAACCTTTTGTAGGAATTGTTTCAGGTATTTCAACACACACATGTTGACACCATTTCAATTTTGTTTTCACAGTGCTCGTAAACTAACCTTTTGTAGGAATTGTTTCAGGTATTTCAACACACACATGTTGACCAAGAAGAGCGGCGTGCACAATTTTGGAAAGGAATTTCCCATTCTGAAGTGTTTGATATGAGGGCTCTAGCATACATTCCATCTCCGCCCTCTGTCCACCACAAATCTGAAGGATGGACACCATAGAAGACTGAATAATTGTGGACGGCGACTCCAACATTTGGAGGAGCTCATTAAGACGCCAACTCGACTTAGCATATCTTGGAGAAAAAATTGCTACTTGAACTGAGGATGGACTGAGGACGGTTCCTCAGCGTCAAGAAAGGATCTTAAACTATTTGAGGAAAGACAACGATAAATATGGCTTGTAGTTCCTCAGTGTCAAGAAATGATCTTAAACCATTTGAGAAAAGACAACGATAAATATGGCTTGCGAGGCCTTTCTTGATCTCAGGCCCTTGGTCATTTATGAATACGTAGTATGCATAATCGTTGGAGTTGCCATGTCAGAAGGAAGTGGAGGTGGATGCAGACCCAAAGAAGGTGGCCACAGGAACTGGTAAGGAAAGGTTTGCCATTATGAGAAAATAAAAATGGATATGTTTTGAAGAGATGGGAGAATGCGCCCTCAGCATCAATATTTTCGTCCTCCTCGTCTGAATACCTCACATGTAACTAAAAGCTACGCATTTGCTACTCTCTGTGCATCAATACCTTGATAGTGAGGCAATTGATAAAAAAGAAGAAAGCCCATAAAGCAGTTATTTTTCAAAATCACTTGACCATCATCACAAAATATATATGATTTTTTTTATTGTTTCCTTGCCATTGTATGCTTTTTGTATGCCTTTAGCACTGTATGTTTTTTTTTTTTTTGTTTCCTCTCGGTTTCAAAAGTACTAGCCGATATTTGTTCAATTAAAGAGATTATACTGGTGGCATAGCCCAACGTTTATTTTCCAAAATCTCTTGATCAAAATAAATATGATTACGGAATCCACCTACAAAAAGAGTTAAGGCAGACCATCTACTTCTGTCGCTGCATTTTGTAATGTTGCAACTAACCAAGTGTTCCGCATTAAGTAGACATAAAAAGTTTATTTTCCCGGGCCTGAAAATTCAATGGTCATTTTTTTGTTTGTTTTTTTTTTAATCTCACAGATAATTATATATATAATTATATATATATATATATTTTGAATAGATACAAAATGTGTGTTTCTCTATGCAATTCCCTTGGTCGATTATCGATGTTTAAAATTTGGATGATCGATGTATTTTAATTTAGGTTATGTTTTTATATTTCTGTATTATTGTCAACTTTAAAGATATGATGTGTTACATTGTTGTCTATTAAAATAAGTTAATTAATTTTAATGAGGAGTGGGTCTAAGTAAAGTAAATTTATAGTTGAATTTATAGTGTGTGGTTGTATGTCAAGTTTTTTTAGGCTAGTTACTAGTTGGAAAAGGTTAAATACTCTTTAGCTGATTTATTGTAATTATCAAGTTTTGTGTGATCAATAGCTAATTTATTGTAATTATCAAATTTTGTGTGATCAATAGAAAAGCCCCAACTCTTGTATTTTGGGTCAATTTTTATGTTTTAGCTTTTCTGCTTTTTCAACAAATTGATATAGAAAAAGATGACAAAATCAGTGGTGATTGTAGAGAAAATGAGAAAAAAGCCAACAAAAAAGACCCACTTATTTTTGTTTTTTTTAAATTACGTTATAAATTTGTCAAACAGTTAAAAAGCGCGCAAATTTCACACTTAACTGCGCAAATTTTGTTTAACTAATAATCACAAGCCCTGTCACGTATAGAAAAAAGGGTGGATTCGGTGATAATAAGAAGGCAACCTTTGAAATTTGAAACGGTCACGGTTACACGATTTATTTTAAGTGGCTCATTACAATACGTATGTATGTTTAACTCACGTGTAGTGTTTTCAAAAAATAGTCATGTGGGTGGAAGATTGATAAGAATCGATTTTGATGAGAACATTATTTATTTGAAGGGAATCCATAAAGTTTATTGATTTATAAAGGTTTTTTTATATAATTTTTTTTTTTAGTTTTTATATTAGAAGTTTTATATAAATTATTTTTAAAAAAAAGTTTATAGAAAAAAAAAGATAACTAAGGGTTGTATTCATAATGAGTTTTTTTTTTACGAGTTTTGCAAGTTTATAAAAAAAAACTAGGATCTTTGAAGAAGGATGGTTCTCTCTAATTTTCAGCTTCAGTTTTCATTGTTTACATAGAAAGATTATGATGTGTGGGCCATTAAGATGACGACCACGTTGCAGGTTCATATGTTTGGGATTATGTCCAGCTTGGGTTTTCAGAACCTAAAAATGAAGTAGAAGAACGATCTTTCATCAATGCAAAGAGGGAATAATGGAAAAAAGACAAAAAGAAGATTGCACAAGCATTGCAACTTATCCAACAGGGAGTGGCCAAGCAGTGTTCCAGAAGATTATGATTACGTCTTTAGAAAATGAAACATGGATACTTTGGTGACAAGCTATAAAGGTATGGCCAAAGTCAATATTGTTAAGTTGCAGAATACTAGGAGAGATTTTAAAAGTTTGCAGATGAAGGAGACAAAGGACATTGATCATTTCATGAATCAGGTCATGACTGCCGTAAATCAATTAAAGATATATGGTGAGGAAATTAAAGATAAAATAGTGGTTGAGAAGGTCCTCAGATCTTTGTCTAAGAAATTTGATGTTATAGTAGTAGCTATAGAAGAAGCCAAGGATTTGATAACATTGACAATTGATGAGTTGATGGGATCACTTCTATCACATGAGGCATGGATAGACAGTAATAAGGATTCTACTTTAGAGACCGCTTTCAAAAAGTCAGGTTTCTATTTCAAGAGACAGAAGTCGAGGCAGAAGTAGATTGAGAGGCAGAGGAGAAGGCAGAAGATATGGTGGCTTGAGGGATGGCCGAGAAGAACATGAACATGAAAATGGAAGCAATAACAAAAACTTCAGCAATAATCAAATATTTGACAAATCAGAGGTGAGATGTTATTATTGCAATAAATTTGGTCACTATGCTCATAATTGCAGGAAGAAGATACCTGATCAAGGGAATCAGAGAGCTAATGTCATTACAGAGAGTACTAACTCCATGTTCGTAGCTTTCCATACATTGCATGAACCTTCCGATATTGTGTGGCTATTAGACAATGGTTGCAATAGCCACATGAAATGCAACAAGAATTTGATTGCAAATTTGGATCAATCTGTGAAAACAGAGGTAAAATTGGGGACTAACAAGATTGTGGATGTAGATGGAAAAGGAGTGGTCGACATTCTGACCAAGCAGGGGGATCCGAAGACAATCTTAGAGGTATATTATGTTCCTAGTCCCAAACATAATTTGATAAGTGTTGGCCAATTGATACAAAAATGATACAAAGTTATGTTTCAAGGTCAAGAATGTGTTATATATGACAAGTCCCCAAGCAAGCAGCTGATAGTGAAGGTGCAGATGATGAGGAACAAATTTTTTCCTCTAGTTATGAATTACAGTGATGCGGTTAGTTATTTTACAGTTGTATGCTCTAATGATTATTGGATATGGCACTTTCGGTTTGGACACTTGCACTTTTCTGGTTTAAGATTGTTGCAGCAGAAACAGATGGTTAGAGGATTACCTCCCATCAAAGAACCTGCGAGTACTTGTGAGTGTTACAACTTGGGAAAGAAACACCGTGAAAGTTTTCCAAAGGGAGTTGAATACCGAGCAAAGCAACCTCTTGAGCTAGTGCATACAAACTTGTGTGGACCTATAAGGACACAGTCGATTGGTGGAAGTAGTTACTTCCTCACTTTCATTAATGACTATAGCAGAAAGAATTGTGTTTACTTCTTGAAGCAGAAGTCTGAAAATTTTGCAAGGTTTAAAGAATTCAAAGCCTTAGCCGAGAACCAAAGTGATTGACATGTCAAGGTATTGAGGTCAAATCGTGGTGGAGAATATGACTCAAAGGCATTCCATGATTAATGCAAACAACATGGAATCAGAAGACAGTTTACAACCAGGTGCACACCGTAGTAGAATGGTGTAGCGGAGAGAAAGAATAGGACAATTATGAACATGGCAAGAAGCATATTGAAAGGCAGAAACTCGTCTAATGAATATTGGGCAGAATCAGTTGCATGTGCTATTTATGTGATCAATAGGTCTCCTACAAAGAGTGTGATGAACAAAGTACTACAACAAGCATGGTCAGGTATGTCTTGCAGTGTATCTCATCTCAGAGTATTTGGATGTGTAGCTTATGCACATGTGCCTAAAGAGCGAAGAGGTAAATTGGATGATAAAAGTGAAAAATGCATATTTACTGGTTATAGTGAGAAATCAAAAGCGTACAAATTTTATAACCCTATCACCAAGAAGACCATACTTAGTAGAGATGTTGTGTTCAAAGAACAAGAGTCGTGGAATGGTAGTATAGACAAAACAGTTGATGCACAAGTGCCACTAATGGAAGAAAATGATGTAGCAGAAAAGGATTAGTAAGAATCACAGGTGAAAACACCAAACAGAGAAACACCAACAAGGACTCCAAGATTTTTTCAGCAGCATGGATCTTCAAGAAGATAAACAAATCTAGGTTCTCCTAACAATCGATCAGGTGATTAATCAATCAATGGTAAGAGAAAGATGAGAAGTCTAAAAGATATTTATGATGATTTGGATGTTAGTTCAAATTTTACATTGTTTTCATTCCAACCTTCTTCGTTTGAAGAAGCAATCAGAGATTGAAAATTGGGTACAAGCCATGGATGAAGAAATTGAAGCTATTGAAAATAATGATACATGGGATTTGATTGATTTACCAAAGGATGAAAATCTCAATGGTGTAAAGTGGGTGTACAACACAAAGTTGAATGAGAAAGGTGAAATTGACAGATTTAAAGCAAGACTTGTAGCAAAAGGATTCTCGCAGCAACCAGGGATATACTTTGGAGAAACGTTTGCTCCAGTAGCCAGATTGGATACTGTAAGAGAAGTTCTAGCTACAACAGCTCAGAACAAGTGGAAATCATATCATATGGATGTGAAATCAACATTCTTGAATGGAGAAGTTGAAGGTAACGAAGATAAATTTTACAGGTTGAAGAAAGTGCTCTGTGGACTCAAGCAAGCGCCTAGAGCTTGGTATAGCAGAATTAACAACTACATGATCAAGAATGGATTTTGCAGAAGCAACATTGGGGCTACCTTGTTCACAAAGGTAAATGAGCATGGACATATTTTGATTGTTTTCTTATATGTTGATGACATGATTTTTACAGGTACATAGTTCTTTTAGGATAGCCTTGCCAATCTTCTCTTCGATGATTTCTCTTGCTCTTGCTCGGGCTTTGTCTTCACCTTAGCTCTGATACCATGTTAAGTTATGGTATGTTCTATGCTTATAAAAATTTACTTATTTTTCTTATTATATTCCACAGATTAGCAATCACATGTACATAAATTAAAGTGTAGATAGAACATTAAACGATCGATAGAAACAAGCCAAGACAAGAGACACAAGATGTGGTGGCTAGCCAGGGACAAACCCCATAATGTGTGGGGAAACCCTTTGATCAAATCTTCTTTTATCTTCAATA
>APFE030929207.1:35647-89697 GCA_000404065.3 Pinus taeda | reverse complement strand
ATGTATGTATGTATGTATGTATGTATGTATGTATGTATGTATGTATGTATGTATGTATGTATGTATGTATGTATGCGTTTAATGCAAACGGTGGCCAAAAACCCATAAATATATGCTTAACACTATCGGAGGCCAAAATTCATGTATATATGCCTTTACACTATCGGAGGCGGAAAGCGAACTCGAAATCTTATACACAGGAGTGTTGAGTCGTATCAGGTTCGGCACACAATATCACATTGGGACTTTGAGAGCGGAAGTCATACAGTGTTAAGTAGCCCCTTTGCGATCACCGATAGTGATACATATATATGTGGAGCCGCTGCTTTATAAGTTAATCTATTATCACATCCATCACAATCACATATGTTATGAAGCCTTGCCACACCCAAGCACTGATTGCAATGAACGTTGTGGACCCAATGCGAAATCACAACTTGGCTTAATATAATATCAAGTCCAGTGGTGGATCGGCTGTAAGCCATCGGCGGTGTCATGGGCCCGACATATAAAGGACCACCAGGAATCACCAATCGTCTATTGCGATTTAAGATGCAGACCTGATATAGTTTAGATGCAGGTGTAATATTGCTGGAAGTCTGTCCCTTAGTCTTTTTACTGGTTTTTCTCATATACTCTATGTAATGAAATATTTGTCTTGCAAGGGGTGTTTTAGGACGAAAGGCTTATGATAGTTGTTCCAATGGTTCAGGAGGCTGAACGTCAGTTAAATGGGGTGATTTGTGGTGAGTGTGATTGTGATTGGGACACGACATCTCCATTAAACTGAAAAAACCCTGTGTATATCCATAATGATTGGAAAATGAAATGTTGTTACGGTGTAATGCGTTTCAATGATTTCTCTGAGTTTTCCTTAGAATTCTCTTATGAAGTTACATGTCCATGGAGTATCAGTGAAATCAAACAGCTCAAAGGAAGCCATAGTGATTGCGGAGCAAAGCTGAAGGATCAAGTGAGGTAGAGGAATCTACAACGATGTAGGAGGAAGCCAAAGAGCTAGCGAGAAAGAGGAGACCGATAATCAGAGGATTAGGTATGAATAAGAACAGGAAAAATAGAGAACAGTGATGTGGTTGAATGCTTTTGAATGTTGTTGAAGGGTTGTTGAACATTGTGGAAAATAAGCTAGAGGAGATAGAGGCAGCGAGATGATCCAACAAAATAGAAAGAGGGTTGAAGGGCCAACAGGACAATAGACAGTCGAAGGGGAAGTAGCCAACACTGGTATTAAAGAATATGTGAATGTATTTCTAGGAAGTAAGATTGCAATAGTAGAGAACAGTGAGAAGCAGCCACACCTACATCATTTACTGTGACTGGTAGAACAAAAGCTTGAAATAGAGAAGTGGTTCTTGTGTAGAGCTTGGTTGTCATTGATGTTGTAGCATGGAGACTACAGTGAAGCTGTAAATAGACAGAACTCAATAATGAAGGGTTCTGAGAGCATAATATCACTATCAACTATGCTTTGACAATATTGGGTCGGAGCCGTTCAGGCTGGTGCCTCAGAAGCAAGAAGGATTGGAGTCCTTGGGGGTTAGTGCGTCAAAATTAAGTAGGATAGGAGTCCTTGAGGTTGATGCCTCAGAAGTAAGAGGAATTGGAGTCTTTGGGATTGGTGCCCCAGAGATTGGAAGGATTGAAGTCCTTGGGAGTTGGTGCTCCTAAGTCCAAGACTGGTGCCTTGGCAAAATAGAGTTGGAGCTTTGGAGGTTGGAGACTCACAAAAGTCCAAGTTGGTTCTTGGCAACTGATTGCAACCATCTATATATTGTATCTATTTTACTGCACAATTTATATTAATAAAAGCATTTATTCTTGTTGTTCATCTTGTGTTCTGAATATATATGTTTTAACTGGTAAAACAATAGTCAGGAAAAGAAATAATGATTGACCCCCCCCCTCTCAGTATTTCCAATATAGCGGTGATCGAATGTTTTTCAGTTAAATATGATACAGGTTGTTTTCTAGTTTTTATTACTGTTAGGCTTGGCTGAGCTGGAGGATATAAAGCTAGATTCTTTACATTATTTCCTCTTGCTATAGTCATACTGCCTGTTCGACAGCTTATGTAAGAATCTGTGGTTGCTAGCCAAGGTCTTCTTAGAATTAGGGGATGTCCATCTAGCCGGTTTCTAGGATTAATAATCAAGAAATATGCTGGGTATTCCCAAGAATCTACAGACACCATTGCATCCTATAATGTCCCTTCTGGTTTGACAATCGATTGGTCAGCAAGTTCCAGTAAGGTCGTAGTTGGATCTAAGGCTGTAATGCCCAATTTTTGATAGGTTGTTGTTGTGAGAAAATTAATGGCTACTCCTAAATCAACTAATGCAGGGGAAGGAACATCCATTTATTTGTATTGTGACTATAGGGTTTCCTAGGTCCCCATATTTCACTAGTCTTTCTCTACCTGATAATAAATCGGACAAAGTTCCGACTACGTGGATAGTTGGGGTTTTTTTTATTTTCCTCTTAGGCTTTTTAGTACACAATTCCTTAATAGTTTTTGCATAAATTGGAATGTCCTGAATAGCCTGGAGGGGTATTTTTACACAAAGATTTTTTAATTCTCCTAAAAGATCGAAATCAGGATATTCTATTGGGTCGGGTATAATCAATCTCTCTGGGAATGGTGGAGAAGAGGTAATAGTTTGATCGTGGCTTTTCTGTTTAACCGTATTCTCCATTTGGGGTGTTTGTTCTACAGGTAACGGATCTTGTATTTGTATTTTTTTATCCCCTTCTGACTCAATTATCTGTCCAGACCTTAATTTGAGTTCATTACACTCCCTCAACTCAGTTTTTGGCTCTCGTCCTTCAATAATTTGTACATATTGGACAGGTCTATTGTTTGGATTTGGGTTGGGTTGGGCTGGGAGCTATTGTCGCAGATTGGGTTGAGGGTTCTGCTGCAATGTGTAAGTTGCTAGTAGTGTAGGTTGAGGTAGGGGGATTGTTCCTGCTAGCTAGTTTGTAGGTCTTTGCCAGCTTGACTGCCAGTTCTAGTTCTGTGAAGTGGAGGGTGGCCATTGAGAAGGATATGCATTGTTCTGCCATAATGGTGGGAAGTAAGAGGAATTTGGCCAACTATTGTTTTGATTTGATTGATTGGACCAAGGTGGCATAGAGAATGGTTGTTGTGACCAATTAGGAAAAGGTGGTTGGTTATGCCATTTAGCTCCCGTGTATTGTTGAGAATTATATTGCAAGGGCAGACATAAATAAGATGGGTCAGTAGGCATACCTGTTCGTCGTGTCTGCTATTGGCGACATTGATTTAACAAGTAGACTGGTTCTATTTCTTCCTCTGCCTCCTTGAAGACCACTCTTAATCCTGGGAGCGATGGGCAGCTTTCTATGGCATGATCTTTAGTGCATATGGCACAGGTCTGTACCATATCCAGTGGGCATTATTTATTACTATGCTTCTTCTTGCATCGAGGGAAAAAGATCACGAGGTTCTATTCTACTTCAGCCTGCTTCTTCTTGGCTTGCATGATGTCTAATTGCGTTGTCAAAGTTCCCAAAATATCTGTTTTGAAATCTTCCAATAGGTTGTTGATTTCTGCACAAGTAATGCTTCCACTGGAGATTTTGCTATCTCTGGTGGTCATATTACGTTCTGTTGGTTTCAATCTCATACTTCCTCTTGAGCACCTGATACACAAATTAATAATGTTAGCATAGTCTTCTTGATATATATCACATTTACCCATAATATTTAATGTCTCTATCCGTTGGTCTTTCATTCCCTTAATCACCGTGGTTTTTAGCACATTATCAGGCAAATGCAGATTTGCATAGGGAGACCTTTGGAGGTTATATTGAAAATGCTCCACATACTCTTCCAACGTTTCACTAGGTCTTGCTACCATTTGGAATATTTCGTCTTTTAGTTCCCTAGATCTGCAATAGTCCTGATATTTTTTAAGGAAGGTAGTTTTCATTTGATCCCAATCATTTATGGTGCCCCCAACTAGTCCCATAAGCCAACACAGGACTTCTCCTTTTAACATAGAGGGAAACAACTTTAGTTTCTAGGGGTTGGTGGTGTAATCATAACCTCGACATAATACATCAAATTCAAACAGAATTGCATCTGGATCCTCTAATGTGAGTCCATGAAAGGTGGGAATATTTTGTAGAGGGATAGCTTTCATGGGTGCGTTTACAGTTGTGTCAACGATGGGATACTATAATGTAGATGTCTAGGGTGCTTGTGGATTATTGGCCATTTGATCAAATATATGCCAATACCCTTCCAGGATCTCTGGAGCTAGAGAGTTATCTCTAGGATGTCTATAAGGGGTGGGAATGATCTTAAAAACACTCCCTTGGTCTGGGATACTGGGTATCCTTTGCTTGATTACTAGCTGAGGGGATCTTGGCTCCTCTGTTTCCCTTGTTTCTCCTCATCCTTCACAAATATTACAAGAATTCCATTCTTGTGAGGGAATTGGGCGCGAATTTTCAATTTCTTGAAAACTCTGCTCAGTTCCTTCCATTTTACCGTGGACCTCAATGTAGGCTGTAGATGATGAGGCTGTGGCCTAAAGGGACACAGTAGGTTGTCTGGAAGCAACGGTTTGGGGACGTACTGATGGCTGAGATTCAGCTTTTCTTAAGATGTCGTCGATGAAAGTTGATTGTCCAAGGGTCACCGTCCCTTATATTTTTTAGGTTTTGGATGTGGAATTGGATTTTTTTCGGTCTTTTCTTATTATTCATTCATGCAAAAAAAATCAAATGTTTATTTCTACCTTAAGTTCCTAATAACTCTGTTGGAAAACGGGTGGGGGAGCAGGCGTTTTCCTTGCTCCATACGCAGGTTCTTACCCTTCCATTTTTAATTCCCATTTCTCTCTCAAGAGGAAAAAATCAAATACTTACTTCACTTTTCTGTAATTGTGCTAAAAAGCAGGTGGAGGAGCAAGCACTTTACTTGCTCGTTACGTAGGTTCTTACCTTCCATATTCAATACCCAATTATTCCTCAACATCAATTATTAGATATACATCACTCTTTGTAAATGGCTACACTCTCCTCAGCAATGGTGCCAAAATGTTGGCTGATAAAAGGTGCCCTTTAAAACTCCTAATTATCTCACATTAATCATCAACTCGAGCAAGTACTCTTATTTCAAGAGTGTACACAGTATGTGGCTGCTATTAATTCAGAGAATAATGTTTCCTAAATTGCAGTATAGATATTTTAATACGAGAGTAAACAGATGCAAATAAAGAACTCTAATTGCAATTATTAAAGGAAATATCAAAACTCAATCCTCTACTAAAATCAAATCTTACAGCAATTCAAGTAACAACATCATCAGCTGGGAGCATAGTACCAATAACTCACCTCTTCCTAGTTGATTCAACCTAATCTATACTCAATCTCTATAAAGCAATTAAGATGGAAATAATATCAATTCTAAGAGTCTAATAGTAATAATCAAACTCTTACAAATGATTAAATCAGTGCGATGCACTATCTAAATAATTTACGCTGTAATAAAACTCAAATCAAATGATAGCGAGTAAATTATAAACAAAGCATACACTATTTCAATACAAGAAAGTAATGAACAACGAATAAAGTAAACTCACAGAAACAGGAAATTATCAAACCAACCAAACTTTAGAAGAATTAAAAATATAACACAAGAAAGCAGCTAAATCCACCAGAGGCCAGGCCCTTAGCCGCCAGCGAACACTACTGAGCTACTTCAGATAATGTGAGGGAACAACAACTTCAATTATATATTAATCATCGAATGTAAGTAGCATTACAATATAATCGTGTTCTCTCAACAGCGAGAATCTGTAATTAAAATTACAATTCAAAAAATAACAGAGATTCCTCTTACAATCGTCTCCTTTTATAATCAGAAAGGGTAAAAAGATAAATGCGATCCCTCAGGATATCCCAATCCTGAGGGATTCACAACTGATTGCTAACTTCAGACAATGTTTCTTTTTAGTGTTGATCCTCCTGATTCGCACTCAGCCTTGTATGCAACTACCGTGCTACCTTCCTTTGTTTGTTGGTTTTTGATGTTCCATCATTAAGGAACAACTATTGTCCCTTTTGTCCTTTTCCTGCATAAAGAAGGGTAAAAGTTAGCTAAATCATAATTGCAAATAATTCCTTCATTTCTTACCATAATTCCTTAATATGTTAGCACATTAAGATATGAAAAAGATAAGAATCAAGGAAAAAGATGATGAGAGTAATAGTAAATAAATACCCATTTTGTAACTCAACAGTTCTAAGGTTGTGATGCCAAGCACTTCGCAAGTTTCTGTTGTAAGAATGTTAATGGTTTCCCCTAAGTCAACTAAAGCATTGGGAAAAGAGAAACAATTTATTTAGACTAAGACAATGGGATTCCCCAGGTCATCGTATTTTACAGGTGTCTCTTTGCCTAGTAATAAATCAAACAAAGTTCCGATGACATGGACAGTTCGTGTTATTTTTGTTTTCCTCACAAACTTCTTTGCAGACAACTCTTTAATGTTTTTAGCATATATCAGAATGTCTTGAATGGCCTAGAGGAGGGGTATCTTTATACAGAGATTTTTGAGTTCACCCACAAGATCAAAGTTAGGATATTCAATTGGTTGAGGTATTATCAGTATTTATGGGAATGGGGGAGAAGTAATTATGATTTTTTCGGGATCTTTCTGCTTGATCGTTTCTTCTCCCTATTTTGTTTGCTAGTTATCTAGAGCCGAAGGCTTATTTGGATGTGTTTCTTTAACTCCAGGTTGCAGATTTTTGTCCTCATCTGGAGCAATTACGCGTCCAGATCTTAACTCAAGTTCATTACATTCTCTTGACTCAAATTCAAGGTCCAGACTGTCAATAATTTGTACTGACTAGATTGGTCTGTGGTTAGGATTTGGATTTGGTTGAGTTGGGAGTTGCGGTTGTATATTAGGTTAAGGATTTTTTTGCAATGTGTAAGGTGCTAGTAAGGTTTGTTGAGGCAGAGGAACTATTCCCATGGGCTAGTTTGCGGATCATTGCCAATTTGGTTGCTAGTTTTGATTTTGTGAGGTAGAAGGGGACCATTGAGAAGAATAGGAGGTTTTCTGCCAGAATGGTGGAGGGTAAGAGGAATTTGGCCAATTATTGTTTGGATTTGATTAGTTGGGCGATGGTGGCTGGTGGGATCCAGTATTGCAGAAATAATGTTGCAACTCCTGGGACTCCCTTCTTTACTTTTATCAACCAGGTACTTCGTAACAAACTTGGAAGTGACGGTGTTGTATGCACAGGTACTAGCTCTTTCCACGGCTGTCACTTGGTCAGCTGGCACAAGTCCACTAGGAGCTTAAGCCAACTTCTATGAGCTCTAAGAAGAAGCTTTTTAACTGATGGATGGAAGCTAACTCAAAGGAAGCTAATCTACTTGCAGAAAGAAACTGAAAAGCTGAAAGGAAATGAAAACCCTAGCAAACCCTAATTTTACCAGCTAGCCCTACTAGTGCAAGAAAGAGGATGCAAGCTACTTAAAGAGATTCCATTGACTTGTAGGAAGGTAAAATACATGTGTCTAAGCTACTTCTATCTGAAGAAAACATCTTTTTGTATTTTTGACTAAGTTGTCAGAATTATCACGCATGTGCTTTCACTATTTTTGACTGTGCAGAGGTGGATTAGTGACAGAAAATACTTGCAGGAGGTTGGGAAGGTTCGAAGAGGGCCTAAGGGGTCCCTAGAACCCTTCTAGAGAGTTTCATGAAGTTTGGCTATCAAGAAACCACTTTCGAGAGCTTCTACAGGAAGTTTGCAGGGGTTCTACAGGATGTTCTAGAATTTCTACAGGATGTTCTATGATTTCTACTGGTTGTTCAAAAAGGGGATTTTGGAGGGTTGATGGAGGAAGAAAGGTGATGGAGTGGGTATGGAGGTGATAAAAGTGTGTGAGGGGGTCCAGGACTTGGTGGATGGAGCTGAGGAGTGGCGAGGATGGTTGGATTTGTTCAAGGAGGGGTAGAGAAAAGTTGCAAAAAAATATGGAAATTAGGGCAAAGCGAGTGAATGGCAAATGTAAGGAGAGAATCCGGGTTGGAGGATGGAGCAGGTGGGATTGATGGAGTACGGGAAGATGGAGAAGTATTACAGGTGCTCTGCAAGTTATTTTTTAACGTGAACAAACAAAGACTCGGAAAATCAAGGACCTAGCTACTTTAATCTAATCTAGCCCAGATAACAGCAACGAAAATGAACAAAAGTTTATTTGCAACGAAATCATGTGAAGTAACTATGCAACTAAGCAATCATGAACCTAAGCATGTAACCACAACTGATATCAACTTCGGCAAATGAGAATCTAACACTAATAATTGCATGGTGAAGCAAAGACAGTGTTTTTGGTGGAAGCAACGTCACCTTGGTCCTAGCTCATGATCCCACTGAGGGAGAGGTGAGATCCAAGGTGCTTGATAGCCTTTTTTTGAAGATATTCCATGTTATTAACCTATCAAATCAATTTGAACGTGAAAATCCTTCTTAATCATCAACTATGATCTAGGTAACCAAGCAAGATTCTAATCTACTTAACATAAATTATTTTGCAAAGACATAAAAAGCAAATATCAGTACACAAAGGAAGGCTTGGCACTTGGGTTGGGCCCAACCCCAAGAGCTACAGGCTCCTAAGAAATACTCAGAACTGATGCCAAATAAAGCTACTTTCCATTACTCAAAGATAACCATGTCACAAGAAAGTTATACAACAGCAGCTACAAAATGAGCTGAGAAAATAACAACACTATAGTGCAAAATACAACAGTTCAAAAAGTAACCTACGAAGGCTGGAAGCATTCCTATTTATGCAATATGAGGGTCTCCAATATCCCTCCTTAACTCAAGGAGCTCGGCTGCTCAAACTTCCAGTGATCAGCCACTTTACACAAGACTGCTCGGCTGCCCTTGGGAATCCTTTTCGGTGGCCTGCTAAACTCCGAGCTGAGGGTGGATATTTCGAGGAAGGGGCCATTTAATGCAGGGGACACCCTTCCTACAAATCCTCACCCTTGTTCCTTCATGCTTGGCTGTCATCTGGCTCATAATTGCTTGGCCTTGGTCCAAAATTTGTCCAAAAATATGCATTAACAATGTGTTAGCCTTCTTGGTCAAGTGACTATTCTCATTCGTTCAACTAACATAAATATACTCAAAAAACATGCATAAACTATGAAAAATGGTGGATTGATGAAGAACAGTTAGGAAAAATGAGCCCAATAAGTTACCCAATTCCAGGGCTCATCATCACCCCTTGCTAAATGGGTTGCTCATCCTCTGAGCAACTAATCCAACTCGTCATCCTTGATTGCCTTGACCGCCTCTCTCACATCCCAGGCCTTCGAGGTGATATCCTCTTCACGGTCATGAAATCCTGCTTTTCTTTGCACTTCTTCCCACTGCCTATGTTCCTCCTCTGCTTTGAATCCCTCGAGCAGCCCCAAAAGCAATGGAGGACTGAATTTGAGGCCGATCCAGTTGGCCTAAAGATTCTGCATGGACTGTTTGTAGAGGGGTACTCTTGCCAAGGCCTCCCTCATCCTTGTTGGGGAGTGTTATTCTCTAATTTTTAGGCTGTGGGACAATGTGTTCCACCTCCGGGTGCAAGCATGAACACAGTTATCCCCCAAGAGCCTCTCCATGTCCTCAAAATGGGCTATGGCTTGAGCTTGTTGGTCAATGTAATCTGTTAGGGCGTGAGAGTCATTGGCTAAGTGCTAGTGGGTGGATATTAATGCTGAGGGATCCTCTGGCTCTACTCTGATCATTAGTGGTTCCTTTAATTCCCTGTCCATAACATTTCATACCTCTTCTGCTCTCTTTCATTCATGATTTAGCCAAGAGGCCATGGCCATAAGTTGCACGTCTCCTACCACAGCGTTGGGGTCCCACAAATTCATGTTGGGAAGGGCCAAGTTGTGTAGGTAGAAATCTGATAATTTGGCCTTGTCCTCTGATGAGCTACTATCACATAAAGCCATGAATTGATGGTAATTTTGAAATGGAGTGATGCCCCTTTGGGCCATGGTGTTAATCTGGAACTGCAACCACTGATTCTTAAGGTATAAGGCGTATGATTTGGCAGGTTTCCTACACTGCATTGCCTCCACTGCCCAGCTGGCCATGCAGGCTAGTTGGGCCTCATTCTCTTGTACCTGTTGCCTTAGAGACTATATCTCTTGTGCTGCTTGCAATTCCTTCTCCTGTAGCTGTCTAGTCAGTACCTCAATTTCAGCCTGCAACCCATCTCTTCTCTGCTGTTCATCAGGGGTTTCTTTGTCTGTTGTGGGCTCCTCCTGTTGCCATTGTTCTCCCAAGGCGTGGGGCCTGTCTTCTTTATAGTGTCCTTGTAACTGTAGTTGTTGTTTAAGCAGCTCGTTTTCTTCCTGTAGCTTGGCCCGCTGGCTACTTTCCACATGCCTTACCATAGCCAATTCCTTTCTTGCCTCTTTGATTTTTTCTTCCAAGGGACCTATATCTACCACACCCTTGGACTTGGCGACTTTCATCCAAGTGTGGGTCCTCACTCTCTCTTCTTCTAGTGCAAAGAAAAGTGGCACAACGAATTTTTGGGGAATTATCTTTCCGGCCTCTAACAGGTTATAGTAGGAGCCCAAGCTGGGCTAGGGGATAGGTTCCACAATGTTTTCAGTCTTTTCTTCCTCCTGGGATGATTTAGCTACCTTTTCTTCCAATTCCTCGGTCTCCTTTAGTCTAGCCAGTGTTTCTTGTAGAACTGTCTCAGCATCTTGTAGAGAGGTCTTTGTGTCCATCATTTTAATCCTTTCTCTCCAGGTGGACGTTTTCGGGCTTCCCCATTCATAGGTGATGGATGTATTTGGAGGAGACCTTTCCTTTTGTTTAGTTGTGGTGTCCTCAATCGTAATTGGCTCTTTTGACTATGGCTGGGTCTACCAGCTTTTATTTGTGTGCTCCTTCTTGCCTTAAAATACATGGAAGGCTCCCTTTTTCGCTTCCCATTTTGTTTTGGAGATGTTCTTAAGGTAGCCAACACAGCTGCTGCCTCCCTGGCCAAAATCTCAGGATATTTCTCCTTTTACTGCTCTGTTTCCATGCTTCTGGTAGAAAGTCCCGTGTCCACTATTTTCATGCTTCCTGTAGAAACTGTTTCAACTGTTTCGGTCTGCTTGGCTGGATGTGTCGCTCCTTTTAATTTCTATGTGGTTGCCTTGGTTGTGCCCTACTTTGTTTGGAATTTTTTAGTCCTCTCTGCTCTACTCTGCAATCTTTCTTCCCTGGGTGTTTGTGCCATTGTTCCTCCCACAGTTTTAGGCTCAGCAACTTGGCCTTTTCCTCGTTTCTCCTTATGTTCTTTCTGTGGTGGTTTGTCCTATGTTTCTTTACCACTGGATTTCCCTCCTGCCTCAGTGTGTTCCCTTTCTTCACTGCTGGATGAGGTGAGCTCCTCGGCCAGAATTCAAATATCGTCATCTCTGGACATGTTGCGAAAAATCTCCCAAGAGAGGGGTACAGTGTAAGTATGGAGGGCATCTTCTACTAAAAGCTTGACGAGCCCATGACGGCCTAGCTAATTTGGTGTCCCTTCCTTCAATTTTGTGCCACATTCAATTAATGATTGCAAAAGGAAATAGGGGATACTCAACTTCTTTTTTGGAGGTAAATCCAACCGATGTCTTAGTTCACCCAGCAACCAGAAATGATAGCTGTAGACAATATTGAACCACCCCTCACAGGTAATGTATTTCATGATTTGGAGACTGACTTCACTCCAAAGAGGATGTAAGCTGGCTCTCCGGACCCCGTTCTTGTCTTCTGCAAAATGTTCCTCGGGTAGGAAGAATTATTTCTTGGTTTTTTGGGGCAATGCCCTCTCCTCTTTGCTCCAGGGTATCCCTAATGGCAGACCAGTGACTCGACTAATGAGTTCAGGGGTAAGCTTTAGGGTCAACCCTCTGAAATTCACTGTGGCCTATGTCTTTGATTTAGGTTGCAGGTACATTAAGAATTCCTCCGTTATCTCATTGTCATGACCCTGAATTTTGTCATAAAAGGTCATCCAATTGGCATGGGTGAAGAGGTTTACCACCTCAGGATGTTCACGCAGTTTACTGAAATCCGAGGGCTCCTTCCTGATAAACCCCCCTGGCATGGTGAGAGTGCTCTATTTTATGCTCTGAGCAGAAAGGGACTGCTATTTTATGGTTTCCTCCTTTGAACTTAAAGAAAGGATCTCTCGGGTGTTTAGATTTTAATTTGCACCAATTCCCTGGTTCTATTGCTTTTGCTGCCCAAAACTCGGCTGTCCATGTATAAAAGGAAGAGTTGGGTTTCCACAGACAGGGCACAGAGCTCAATTTTCATCCCCAACATACGTACAACCGTGTAAATTCAAATTCTTCATACACAGTTTGTCCCTCACAGTCCTTTATCTTGTCTACAAGAGGAATTTTCTTAACAGGAACTGTGGAGGAGAATTTTGATGCAGAACCGACTGAGAAATTCCGTGCAACACACAGGTAAACTACTATTTTCGACTCACAGGCAGACTTGTCTCTAACCATCCAATTCAATACAGCTCAATTCACCACTTTTTGAAATATACCATGCATGGAAGAGTGTTTTCAAGCCTACCTCTCTCGAAACTCCAAATTTGACGAAGAAAAGTCCAGGCTTCTTTGCTCCGGAAGGCTATGTTGTACTTCCTGTAGAACTTCTTCCTATAGAACTCTTGCGGACTTCTGTAGTATGTCATTGCGCCTCTGAATGAGCCTGGTACATTAGGAGAATTTTGAAACAGGCCGAAAAGCTCAGTGGAGGATGACGGGTTAACATATTGTGGAAGTGGAGGACGATTACTTCGGCCAAGGACGTTGCAAGGACAAATGAATAGCGGGTGGTGCGAGTCTTCAGCCAAACATTTTTGAACTATGGCGCAATTCGTGGCGAGGGGGTGAGGTGGCCGGACCGAACCATTATCCAACATCACGGCCATCATTTCTCTGCATGTCCTTGGCCGCCATTACCTCCCCTCTTCCATTAACTACCGCCACCACTGCCAGTCCCACCGATTTTCCTCGACTGGACACTCCACACGTGTCGGCTGCATGTCTCATCAGAAATTTTGAACGCAACTGAGCTTGTTCGGATCCCACGAAGCTGTGTAACTGGCTGAGGGTGGCCAGTTGACTGGCCACCGATTTCATTCAATCAGAACCATTTTCACAGACATGCAGTTTTTGAAATATAGTTTATGCAATTGACGAATGAGGTTAGACACTTACCTGCATGGTCGTGGACACGTTATACAAACTTCGGGTCTTGGAACCACTGCTTCACTTGCTATTACCTCGTGCACGAGTGTTAGAGCCCATTATTTCATTTGTTGAAGCTGTATGCATGGTTTTGGAACACGATCCTTTGGTTGGCTATGCTGCATGCATAGGTTCTGTTTGGTTTCAGCTGTCGAGGATGTTTTCACATCCAAGAGGAGCCTTTTTACATGTTCCCTTTGTTGGTTTCGGCTGCCCCTGCCTCTAGAGTATGTCTTCCAAAGCGATTAGCCGCTACAGGATTCCTCTAGGATGTTCTGTAGCTCCTCCTCCTAGGATGCAGGCTAAACGAGCAGGGCTATATTCACTAATGAAGAGTCTAGATGGAGCTTGGACAGGTAGGGTGTGCGAGACTTTGCTGCTTGACTTGTCACTTGAAAATTTTTGCTGTCAATCTGAGGAAAATAGGGTTTCTTGTATGACTGTGCAGGAACACACAACCAGGTGGGTGACGGAGGTGTAAAGAGATGGAACAGGGTGCCATATGGTGATGGGTGGAATAAAGGGGTGGCTGCAGGCCTAACCAACAGATTCCAAGCTTTAGATTCTCTTCCAAAATTGAATTTGGCTCACCCGAAGGTTCTACAGGATGTTTCCTGTAGAAATACAGAACTTCCTGTAGAAAGCCCGGAACTTCCTGTAGAAGGTGGAATCTCGACCTGAATGTGATCAAATCCTAGGAAAGGCGAGTGGCTATGGAGTGAGTGTCCGTAGGGATGTCCTGTAGCCTGGTACGTACCCCTATCCTCGTTTTGCGCGACCCTCCTTACCTGCAATGTATTCCCTGCAACCTGCAATTATTTCACAGAGATTAGGCCTGTTTTCTTTTTCTTTTCTTCCTTTTTTTTTTTTTTTTGAGAGATAGCTGGGGCGCCTCCATGAGGTTTTCACCTTCACTATCTGCCCTGGGCGCCTCAAAGAGATTTTTACCCAAGGATATTTTTATTCCATTTTCTTATTTTTTTTGAGAGACAGCTGGTGTGCCTCCATGAGGTTTTCACCCTCATTGTCTGCCCTGGGTGCCTCAGAGAGGTTTTCACCAAAGGATCTTTTTATTCCTTTTTTTTTTGATGATGATCAAGGTGTGGGTGGAATATAGGCATGGCCCTGCTCCACTACCAGCACTGATTTGTCCAAAGTCTCAACGAACTCCTGCCTCGAAAGGGGTTTCCTGTAGATTTTCAATCGATGCCCATTAACAAGCATGGGGATGGATTCTTCGTCAATGGTCCTGATAAGGACTGAACCATTGTCATTGCATTTCTCCACTGTATATGGTCCTAACCATCTTGTCCTCATCTTCCCTTTGAAATCCTTGTATCTTGAGTCATACAACAGCGCCCAATCTCCTGTCTGGAATTGCTTTTCGTTAAGGTGTCAGTCATGCCATATCTTCCTCTGGAGTTGAACTACTTCTGAGTGGAGGAGGGCTTGCATTCTCTGTTCATCTAATCCATTCAGCTACAGTAATCTTTCACGTTGAGCATGGCTGAGATCTAAGTCCAGTTGAGCTGCCACCCTCAATGTGTTGTACTCAAACTCTATGGACAACAAAGCTTTCTTCCCGTAGACCAGCTCATAAGGTGTGAAACCTATTGTAGTTTTCCAAGTGGTGTTGTAGGCCTAGGTGGCCTCAACCAGGCAATCTTCCCAATCCTTTCTGCTGCTGCTCACCACCTTAGTAAAAATCTCTTCCAATGCTCTATTAGTGACTTCCACCTGCCCATTTGCTTGTGGATGATACGGGGTGGAAGTTCTGTGCTTGATCTTGTGATGAGCGAGCAGTTCTTCAATCAAGTTAGAGGTGAACTGGCTTCCTTCATCAGTGACTAACTCTCTTGGGTAGTTAAACTTGTAGAAGATATTTTCCCTCAAAAACGCAGCCACTTTCTCTTCTGTCACTGCCTTGATTGCCTTTGTTTCTGCCCACTTTCTCAGGTAGTCGATGCACACAATGATGTAAGACCTTTGCTTTGAAGGAGGATTGATAGGACCCACAAAATCCATGCCCCACTTCTCAAATGGCTCGAAGGTCACTTGAGGTTGGAGGGGCATTTCATCCCTTGGAGTTGGTTTCCCCATCCTCTGACATTGGTCACACTGGTTGATGTATCTTTTGACATCTTGGTGAAGAGTAGGCCAATAGTAGCCTGCTTGTAGAATTTTGAAGGCAGTCCTTTTTGCTACAAAGTGGCCTCCACAGGGCCCATCATGACAGGTTAGGAGGATGTAAAATACTTCCTCCTCCCTAACACAACGCCTCAAGATCTGATTTGGGCCAAGTTTAAACAGGTTGCCCCCGATCCAAGTGAATGGGGCACTCTTCCTCACAATTCTACTCTTCTCCTTTGAGGATAGATGCGGAGGAAACTGTGATGAGACCAAGCAGTTTGCTATATCAACAAACCATGGAGAGAGTACTGAGATAGCAAACATGTGTTCATTTGGCATTTGGTCATCCACTGTCCCTTCTTCACCTATAGGCAAATCCAATCTAGACAGGAAGTCAGCAACAACATTTTCCTTACCTGGCTTGTCGACAATAGTTAAACCAAATTGCTGCAAAAAAAGTAACCATCTAATGATACGAGCATTTACATCAGGCTTATTCATTAAATATCTAATCACATCATGATCAGTGTGTATGAATGTTTGATAACCAGTGATGTAGTGTCTGAACTTGTTTAGGGAATGGACTACAGCCAGGAATTCTTTTTCAGTTATAGTATAGTTCATCTCTACCTTGGACAGGTTTTTGCTAACAAAGTATATGGCATATGGTAGTTTCTCCTCAACTTGTCCTAAGGCTCCCCCTATGGCTTTTTTCGAGGCATCAGTGTGGATTTGGAACGGTAGGGCCCAGTTTGTACATCTCAAGATCAGGGCAGACACCAGCTTATCTTTCAACTCATCCAGAGCCCCTTGACAGTCATCATTCCATTTGAACTCAACATCTTTCCCTAAGAGGCCAAACAATGGCGAGGCTAGCTTACTGAAATCTTTAATGAATCTTCTATAGTATCCTGCTAAGCCTAGAAAACTTTGAACATCTCTTACCTTTTGAGGAGGTGGAACCTGTTGGATGATAGCAATTTTGTTAGGATCCACCTGTAATCCTTGCTGCAAAATGGTATGACCTAGCACGGTCCCTTCAGTCATCAGGAATTCACCTTTTTCGGGACTGAGGGACAGGTTCATCTCAATGCACTTGGTTAAAACGTTTCCCAGGTTAGTCAATGCCTCTTGGATGTTGGACCCATAAGGATTAAAGTCATCCATATAGATCTCCACCGAATCGTGAACCAGTTCAACGAATATGCTCAATACTGCTCTCTGGAAAGTGGCAGGAGCATTGCATAGCCCAAAGTGAAGGACCTGGTAGGCAAAGGTACTCCATCGACAAGAGAAGGTGGTCTTATCTTAGTCTTCGGGCGGATTTGGATCTGATTATACCCACTGAACCCATCTAGGAAAGAGAAGAACTTCTTCCGTGCCAATCCATCCAACACTTGATCTATGAAAGGCAAAGCGAAATGGTCCTTCTTGGTGGCTTTGTTAAGTTCTCGGTAATCTACACAGATTCTCCACTTCCCGTTTTTCTTGGGTACAAACACCAGAGTTGAGACCCACTCACTGTCAAAGATGGGGTAGATGAATCCTGCATCCAACAATTTTTGCAATTCTTCTCTGACAATGTCTTTAAGGGCTGGATTCATTCTCCTCTGAGGTTGCTTGACTGGTTTACAATCCTCTTTAATGTAAATGTGATGGGTACAGACTGAAGGGTGGACTCCTTTCATCTCCTTATAGCTCCAAGTGAAAGCATCCAAATGATTGTTCAATAAGCTACACAACTCCTTCTCCTGGGAGGGAGATAGGGAGGAGCTGATCTTTAAGGTTTTTTCGGGGCCAAATTCCACACTCTTAACTTTGGGAGAGGTCATATCAGTCACACAGAGGTCCACTAAAGCACCAGCTTGGGTATCTTCCACCAACTCCTCTAGTGAGAGTGCACCGGGAGGTGGATTTTGAATCAAATTCTCAATCAAGTCATCCTCAGTTTGAGGGCCTCCCCTGGTGGCTTCTACTATGCACAAAGGTGTAGAGTAGACCTCATCCTCATCTCCCTCTTCCAACCAGAGTGGTAAGTCATGTTCTAGAAGAGGTTGGGCAGGAGGATAGAGGATTAGCTGTTTGGACATAGGCCCATTCTTGATGATCATGCTTCTAGCTCGACAACTGATGTAAGCATTTGCAGTAGCTAGCCAAGGCCTTCCAAAAATGAGGGGGTATCCAGTGAGTTTTTCCTTTGGCTGAAGGACCAAGAAGTCCGTAGGGTACTCCGAAGAGTCAACAAAGACCAGGACATCTTCCACAATCCATTCGGGAGTCACAGTGGAGTGGTCTGCTAACTGCAGTACTATCGAGGTCTTTCTTAAGGAACTCTGAAGATTGAGTTTAAGCATAGTGTCCCTGGTCATCACATTAATGGCAGCCCCTAGATCAATCAAGGTGTGGGGGATTATGGTGCCATTGGTGTGGAAATCAATTATAGGACTCCCAGGGTCCAAATATTTTGGATAGATTGCTTGCCCCAACATTAGATCGGACAGTTGCCCTATGACATTGATATTCTGGGCATCTCTCTTACGCCTACCTGGGTGCCTGAAACTCTTCTCCTTGATCAATTTGTTGTATATTGGTACATCTTTTATGGCCTGGAGAAGTGGTATTTTCACACACAACTGCTTAAGTTCTCCCAGAAGTTCAGTCTCCTCTGGGTTTGGTTGCGTGGTTACTGTTAGTCGCTCAGGAAAGGGTGGAATGGCTTTGGGTTCACTTTCTTGTTTCTCTTCCTCATCCTCTAGGGGAGGAAGTTAGCGATCTGGGAGGACCTTTCCAGATCGCAGGTTGATCTCCTGGATCTCCACAACATAGGTAGGGCATGTTGTCTCCCCAGTGTATACCTGTTGGGAATGTCTATTGTTGGGGTTCGAGTTCGGTTGAGCAGGCATCTGGGGTTGTCTTGGAGGAGCAGGAGGTAATGGTTGTGGTTGAGCAGGTGGTGGAGGCAGAATGGCGGGAAGAGAGTTGTAGTGGGGCCTCCACCCCTGCTGAGGTGCATTCTACTGAGGCTATGGCTAGACATGTGAGGGAAACGAATGAGCAGTAGGTTGAGTATGTTATGGAGATGGATAAGACCACGGAGGAGGTGCGGACCAGGAAGGATGAGTAGGGGGACCCAAGAAGGTATATGAGCAGATTGGTTGGGGATCTAATAAGCTTGGGATGTCCCTTGCATCCTCTGCTGGTAAGGTCTGGGCCCATGCGGCCTCCTTTGGTTTAGGAAGCAGAGAGGTTCAGTGGTTGCCTCAGTCCCCTGGTATATGGCTTTAAATCCGGGTAAGGTTGGGCATTGGTTTGTGGGGTGGTCTTCCTCAAAAACGAAACATACCTCTACTGAGTACAATGGACACTCGTTCTTAGGGTGCTTCTTCGTACATCTGGGACAGAAAATGGCCAAAGCCCTCTCAGCTTCCTCTTTCTTTTGTTGGATTCGGAAAGTATCAAGTTGCATAGCAATGGTCCGTCTCATCTCACTTTTGAGGTCTTCCATCTGATTAGAAAACTCATTCTTGGAGAAGGTAACATTAGCTGAAAGTGGATTCCCCCTACCTCTTTTCTGGGCTTCCCTAGAATGGTTTCTAAACACAATCTTTATGTCCTCATAAGGTGGTTGGTAGATGTCTCCTCCAACTAGCAAATGGAGGGTATCTAGAAGGTCTTCAGGGACTCCTTAGAGCAGAACCAGCTTCAGAGATTCAGGGTCAAGTGTGCACCTGGCCCGTTTATAACTAAGTTGGAACCTTTCCTCGTAGTCTTCTAAAGACTCATAATTTCCCATGGTCATCCGAAAGATCTCTCCCTTCGTTTCTTTTGACCTACAGTAGTCCTGATATTTGTTGTTAAAGGATTGCTACATCTGAGCCCAAGTGGTGATACTGTTTCTAGGCAACCCCATGAACCAGTGTAGTGCTGCATCCTTGAGGGTAGAAGGAAAGAGCTTCAACTTTTGCTCATCCTCGGCATAGTCATAAGTTCAACAAAGGACAACAAACTCAAATAGGAAGGTATCAGGGTCTTTAGTGGTCAGCGCATGGAAGTGAGGTAAGGCTGAGGGACTTCTGTTTTTCATTTTCATGTCCCCATTGGTCTCTCGGATGGGAAAGGAACCTTCTATTCTCTCGTCATCTCCTATACCATTTCTATGTTCAGCCATGGTCTCAAGAGGGATGTTCTCTTGCTCTTATTTTGTTATAGGATCTTTGTATATCTCTGAAGGTTCACCTATAGGTTCTTCTGGATCACGGCCACCAAAGAAGAGAGAAGGGTGACTCAGTGATGTGGTGGGGGTGTTGGGCAAGAATTTTCCGGTATTGTCTCTGTTCCTAAGAGGCATGAAATGAAATATTTTGGGTTGCTTTTTTCTTTTTCTGCTTGTACCTGCAAAACTAAAATAGATTGAATTGCAACAAACTAAAATCTATCTTGCTGAAATGAAAATGCGGAATTGAAATGAAAGCAGGAAAGGACTAATCTATTTTGCTAAAATGAAATTGCAGGAATAAAATTCTAGGCTACGCTTGTGGAATTGAAATGCTACTCTACACTTGCAGAATTGAAATGCTAGTCTAGGAAAGCAGGAAATGTCTAGTCTACTTTTGCGGAAATGAAATTGCAGAATGAAATGAAATAAACTACTTAGCAGAAGGTTGTACTAGAAAATAGAAGAAAAGCAGCAATCACAAATACTCTGACGCTTCCCCGGCAACGACGCCAAAAATATGGTGGGATCTAGTATTGTAGCAATAATGATTCAACTCCTGGGACTCCCTTCTTTACTTTTATCAACCCGGTAGTTCGTAACAAACTTGGAAGCGACGGTGCTGTATGCACAAGTACTAGCTCTTTCTGCGGTTGTCACTTGGTCAGTTGGCACAAGTCCACTAGGAGCTTAAGCCAACTTCTATGAGCTCTGAGAAGAAGCTTTTTAACTGATGGATGGAAGCTAACTCAAAGGAAGCTAATCTACTTACAAAAAGAAACTGAAAAGATGAAAGGAAATGCAAGCCCTAGCAAACCCTAATTTTACCAGCTAGCCCTACTGATGCAAGAAATAGGATGCAAGCAACTGAAAGAGATGCAATTGACTTCTAGGAAGGTAAAATACATGTCTAAGCTACTTCTATCTAAATAAAACATCTTTTTGTATTTTTGATTAAGTTGTCAGAATTATCATGCATGTGCTTTCACTGTTTTTGACTGTGCAGAGGTGGATTGGCGAGAGAAAATGCTTGCAGGAGGTTGGGAAGGTTCAAATAGGGCCTAAGGGGTCCCTAGCACCCTTACAGAGGGTTTCACAGAGTTTGGCTATCAAGAAACTGCTTTCATGAGCTTCTACAGGAAGTCTACAGGGGTTCTACAGGATGTTTTGGAATTTCTACAGGGTGTTCTGTGATTTCTACAGGATGTTCAGAAAGGGGATTTTGGAGGGTTTATGGAGGAAGAAAGGTGAAGGAGTGGGTATGGAGGTGAGATAAGGGTGTGAGGGGGTCCAGGACTTGGTGGATGGAGCTGAGGAGTGGCAAGGATGGTTGGATTTGTTCAAGGAGGGTTAGAACAAAGTTTCACAAAAATATGGAAATTAGGGAAAAGCGAGCGAATGTGGAAAACGTAAGGCAATAATCTGGGTTGGAGGATGGATCAGGTGGGATTGATGGAGTACAGATAGATGGATAAGTATTATAGGTGCTCTGCAAGTTATTTTTCAAACTGAACAAACAAAGACTTGGAAAATCAAGGACCTAGCTACTTTAATCTAATCTGGCCTAGATAACAGCAAAGAAAATGAACAGAAGTTTATTTGCAATGAAATCATGTGAAGTAACTATGCAACTAAGCAATCATGAACCTAAGCATGTAACCACAACTAATATCAACTTCGGAAAATGAGAATCTAAGAGTAATAATTGCATGGTGAAGCAAAGATAGTGTTTTTGGTGGTAGCAAGGTCACCTTGGTCCCAGCTCATGATCCCACTGAGGGAGAGGTGAGAGCCGAGGTGCTTGATAGCCTTTTTCTGGAGATCTTCCCTGTCATTAACCTATCAAATCAATCCGAATATGAAAAGCCTTCTTAATCATCAACTATGATCTAGGTAACCAAGCAAGACTCTAATCTACTTAACAGAAATTATTTTGCAAAGACATAAAAAGAAAATATCAGTACACGAAGGAAGCCTTGGCACTTGGGTTGGGCCCAACCCTAAGAGCTACAGGCTCCTAAGAAAAAATCAGAACTAATGCCAAATAAAGCTGCTTTCCATTACTCAAAAATAACCATGTCACAAGAAAGTTATACAACATCAACTACAAAATGAGCTGAGAAAATAACAACACTATAGTGAAAAATACAATAGTTCAAAAAGTAACCTACGAAGGCTGGAAGCCTTCCTATTTATGCACTACTAAGGTCTCCAACATCCCTCCTTAACTCAAGGGGCTTGGCTACTCAAACTGCCAGTGATCAGCCACTTTACACAAGACTGCTCGGTTGCCCTTGGGAATCGTTTTTGGTGGCCTGCTAAACTCCCAGCTAAGGGTGGAGATTTTGAGGAAAGGGCCATTTAATGTAGGGGAAACCCTTCCTACGAATCCTCACCCTTGTTCCTTCATGCTTGGCTATCATCTGGCTCATAATTGCTTGGCCTTGGTCCAAAATTTGTCCAAAAATCTGCATTAAAAATGTGTTAGCCTTCTTGGTCAAGTGAATATCCTCATTCATTCAACTAACATAAATATACTAAAAAAAAATGCATAAAATATGAAAAATGGTGGATTGACGAAGAAAAGTTAGGCAAAATGAGCCCAATAAGTTACCCAATTCTGGGGCTCATCAGTGGCATAGAAAATTCTTGAGGTGGCCAAGTAGAGAAAGGTGGCTGGTTTTGCCATGCTACCCCTGAATACTGCTGAGAATTAAAATTGCAAAGAAGAAAAGAACGAAGATGGTTTTGTAGCCATACCTGTTGGACGTGCTTACCATTGACGGCGCTGGTTCAATATATATACTGGTTCCACTTCATCTTCTGCTTCCTTAAAAATTACTTTTAATCCAGGAAGTGATGGACAACTTTTTGTAGCATGATCCTTAGTGAAAATGGCGCATGTTTGTATCATATCTAACGAACATTCTCTATGATTGTGTTTCTTTCTGCAACGTGGACAGAAAATAGCTAGATTTTGTTCTGCTTTGGCCTGATTTTGTTTGGCTTGCATGATATCCAGTTGTGTCATCAGGGTTCCCAAGATACCAGTCTTGAAATCTTCCAGTAGATTTCCAATTTCAAGTCGTGTAATGCTTCCTCCTGAGGCTCTGCTGTCTCTGGTGATCGCATCACATCCAGTTGGTTTCAGCCTTGTACTACTTCTAGAACAGCTGATGCACAATTGTATAATATTTTCATAATCCTCTCAATAAATATCACTCTTCCCCATTAAATTAAGTGTTTCTACACATTGGTCGTTCATACCTTTGATCATCGTAGTTTTAAGAACTTCATAAGGAAAATTTTCATAAGGAGATCTTTGCAGATTATATTGAAAATGTTCTACATATTCTTCAAGAATCTCGTTAGTCTTAGCTACCATTTGAAAGATTTCGTCCTTAAGTTCTCTAGTTTGGCAATAATCTTGGTATTTTTTTAGAAAGGCTTTTTTCATTTCATCCCAGTCAGTAATGGTACCTCCACCAAGCCCCATAAACGAATGCGGAGCTGCTCCGTTCAGGGTAGAGGGGAACATTTTTAGCTTCTGGGGGCCGGTAGTGTAATCATATCCCCTACATAAAAAATAGAATTCGAAAAGGAATGCATCAAGATCCTCTAAAGTTAGCCCATGAAAGGTAGGAATATTCTGTAATGGAATAACTTTCATGGGAGCATTGACAACTGTATCAACAATAGGGTATTGTAATGTAGAGGTCTGAGGTTGTTGCTGATTATTAGCCATTTGGTCAAAAATGTTCCAATATCATTTAGGTATTTCCAGAGCTGGAGATTTGTTCTTGGGGGGTTTATAAGAGACTTTTAGAATGATTTTATTAGTACTACCTTGGTCTAGAATACTGGGTATCCTCTGTTAAACCACTACTTTAGGATATTTGGGTTCTGATGTTTTAATATTTTCAACACTCCCTGTTTCTCCTTCTCCTTCACGAAGGTTGCAAGAATTAACTTCTTGCAAAGGGCTAGGCTATAAGTTTTTAGTGTTTTGAAAACTCTATTCAAACCCTTTAGTCTTTCTATGAATCTCAGCGTCAACTACAGATGGTGATCCTACGGCCTGAAGGGTTACAATTGGATTTATTGTAGAAATGATTTGGGGTCTTACTGATGACTGAGACTCAACTTTTCTTATGATTTTGTCATTGAAGGTTGATCGTCCAAGGGTCACCAATCCCTTATATTTTTCAGATTTGGGCAGAGGAATTATATATTTTTCTACTCTTTTCTTCTTAGTCATTCGTACAAAAATACAAACATTCATTTCTACTTTAATTCCTACGCAATTTTTTTGAAAAGCGGGAAAAGGAGCAAGCACTTTATTTAATCGTATGCAGGTTCTTACCTTCTGTTTTTAATACCCAATTCTTTCATAGAAAATGAACATCAAACATTCATTTCTACTTTAGTTCCTATGCAATTGTGCTAAAAAGCAGGCAAAGGAGAAAGCACTTTACTTGCTTGTACGCAGGTTCTTACCTTCCATTTTTAATACCCAATTCTTTCACAGCAAACAAATATCAAAAATACATCACCTTCTGTGAAATAGAAACACTCTCCCCGACAATGATGCAAAAATGTTGGTCGCATATAAGATGTCTTTTAGAACTCCTAAATTCCTCACATTAATTATCGACCGGGGTAAGTATTTTTGTTTCAAGAGTGTACACAGTATGTGGAAGTGATGGAGATTGTTGTATATACCAAGAGTAATGCTTCAAGATAACTTATTGATTTCAATACAAGAGTAAATGGATCAAATCATAAACTACCGAACTTGTAACTTCAAAGAAACTCAATCTTAATCAAAAAGCTCAATCTTAATCAAAAAGCTCTAATTGCGATTACAAGCCATAAGCACATCAACCGAGTGCATTGTAGTGGTAACATAGCTCTTTCAGTAGAATAGAAACTTTTGCATAACAGTAATACACCTGATCTAACCAATAATACTCTGGCTTTCAATTAGCAGGAAATAACTCTTATCTACTAATTGAATCAATATACGACATAGATAAATGAAACCAATCAACAGAAATAATAATTAATGCGCTGAATGCACAAACTCAACACCAATGATTTATATATCAATTATATCAATCATAAAACTATAAAAAAAAGTAATTAGACTTGCAGTAAAAAGGTAAAAATATAACACAGGGAACATCAGTGAAATCCACTAGTGACCTAGCCCAAGCCACCAATGATTACTGCCTAGTTACTCAAAATATTGCGAGCCAATGGAAACATGAATTATATGTTACTCATTAAATCAGAATGTCATTACATTAACGATGTGTCCTTCAGAATAAAACTTATGTCTCTTAAAATTACAGCTGAAGTAAAAAATCAAAATTCGTTCTATTCTATTCGTTTTTCCCCTCTTATAGTCAAAGAGGAAAAGAGATAACTACGATTCCTCACGATCAGGAGACCTTGAGGAATTTGTGACTAAATGCTATTATCGGAACAATCTTCTATCTTGTGCTAATCCTTTTGATTCACTTCTCAACTAACCACACAAGAAAGACTCTTTTCTCCTTGTTTAGCCTTTGTTGTTCAATAGTTTGAACATCAATTGTCCCATTCGCTAATCTCTGCATAAAAAGCAACAAAAGTTAGTTTTGACATTCAAATCATATCAAAATCAGTTTTGTTTACTTTCTATCAAAATTCTATCAAAACCTTATTACATCATGGCACAAATACATAAAAAGGAGGAAAAAGATAATGTAATCAAGGGTAAATTTATACTTATTGCATGGCCCAACAATTGGATGCAGTTTGTAAACACAACACATTCCCTTGTAAGAATTGGGCTTGGTCACCTCGAGAACTTGTCATGAACATCTACTACAAGCTGATCTAAGATTGAAGCCATCGACATGTTATGAGGAAGCTAGATAACCACTTCCTGATTCCACTATACAATATTATCTTTGAGGAAAAACCACCTTCCATATCACTTGCAACGATGGAGGTAATATTAGAGATCAGAGATTGGTTTGCCTCATCAGATGGAACCTTCCTTCAAGTATTTCGTGGAGAGTAACCATGGCATGTTTTTCCGTGCTATGGCACTGACAATATTATCATGCAAGAAGTGTCAGATCATCTCACCACAGGGTTATCAACTGCTTTTCATAGGAAGAAGAAAGAACCTTGGCCAACTCTTCCTATGCAAATTAGATTGTACGAGAAAAAAAACCTGAAATTTATGGATACCGAAGGAAAGTTGATACAAAATTTTATGTTTGGTACTCGAGACTTTAATAAATATTATTATTGTGCTATTTGCAAGAAAAAATGTGCAATAAATCACTTTTGGTGACTCAACGGGACATTTCATTGTTAGGAGGATCCATGGAAGGATTGCTACAATGCCTCCAGACCCTATGAGCCGGTCAGTATAGTAGGAAATTCATAGGTCACTCCGTAGCAACTCTAGAAGCAGCGATAGCAAAAGGGAGAAACTCCGTGCAGGAGAAAGGAAAGTCACAAGATGAAAGCAGATCCAATGGTTTCAAAAAGGGCTTTAGAAATTGAGGTAGCGAGGAAACAAAGGATGCAAAGAGTAGAACAGAGGAAGAGGGAAGAGTAGCATATGAGATTGGAGGAAAAAAATCAGAAGAAAGAACAAGAAGAGAAGAAAAAGCAGGAGGAAGAAGAAAGGCAACGTGCAATAGTAGAAGAAACGACATGGCAACAAGATGAAGAGCAAGAACATAACCAACAACCAATAGATGAGGAGGGTGAACAAATGCAAGATTAGGAGCTTCCTAATAACATTGAACATATGATAGAGATCAAGGACACAGAGGTAGAAAAAGGGCTTCAAAATTAGGATGTTGACCTCATGCCTAACATACAACATGTCACTATTTAGTGTCCACCACCTCCATCAGCAGAGTCATCTCCAAGCGAGGAAGGGGAAGTTATTCCTCTTTATGAGGATCTGATTATGGAGACGTACAATCTTTCATATGATGAACTCCAAAATAAGAATTTAAAAGCATGTAAGTATCCTTTTCCAAATGATCTCACATCTCCTTTTATGAGAGAATGGGTGATTGTGGCCAAAACCAAGAGATATCTCGAGTCCATTGCCTCAGCCACCTTGGCCTTCACAGGTGTAGAAAATTCAAACACTTAGTGTTTTATGGATGAGAATAAGAAATTTGCAAAGAACTTGCATGCTCCCAAGAAAGAGGTTGAACAACATTGTGCAACAGCTCAGAATGCATCCTCCGCATAGGTCCACTTAGAGGAAACAAAGGCAATGATACTTCATGAAGTATCAACACTTGGAGAGACCATGTGAGACCTCTATGAGAAGTTGGTTACCATGCCTAAGGAAGTTATCCATGTGCTTGGTTTATGGTAGTAGTGTAAATACTTTCTCAAAACTCTCAGAAATGTGCAAGCTATGATTGTTGTTGTGCATGAATGGACAACGTGATACAAAGTGGCTCCACTTGACTAGTGTAAGAAGATGAAGCCATAGGAAGAGATGGAGAAAGAAAGAGTTCATACATTGATCCAAACCAACAAGTAACTCACCTCATTCATTGGCAACATTAAGGCCTCACATGCATGAATATACCATAGTCTGGTTACCCATTAGTTGGGTGATTTACTTAATCCAAATGTAGGAAGTATGTCAGAAAGGAGGTAGAGGAATACTTGGAGTAGCGGAGATAGATTTCCACCAAGGAGGGCTTAGAGGTGAATAGAAAAAACATGCACAACTACATTGGTGGTCCTGTCCAAGTGCGGACAATGTTGATCATGCTTCAGAGGGAAATAGAGACTGGGTGCAAAACATTGTACCTAGATGTCATGGAGGCTAAAGTCTACTTCCAAATAGACACCATCACACAATTTGGGGATTTCATTACACAATACCAAGATTGGAACCAATATGTGACCCAAAAGCATCAAGTGGAAGTTGTTAAGCTAGAGTTTCTCCTAACTCAAGCATCATAATGTTTTGTCTTGTTAGGTTGTCAAGTTGTCTCTTCCCTATTTTGTCTTATATGGGAATGAGTGTAAAATGTAGTATTATTTATAATTAATTATAAATTTGAATTCCAAGTGTCAATATTGGAATGTTAAGAGTCATGATGTAATGTACTGATTTATTTTGTAAAGAAGTTGAAGAGTCATGAGGGTAGTCCAAAGGTCACAAAGGGGGAGTTGAAGAGTCACCCGCTCTTGTCATAAGCAGAATCTCATAACTCATGTAAAGGGATGTTTGGAGCTAACCTTTTGGCTAGGCTTAGTATTAGAAAGAGCTCGGGAGTTTTGTGAGAGCCTTGGATTCTCTCAAGCAAAGAGGGAGTATACTTGTTTGGAGGAGAATGTGTTGCTGACTTCACATTCAACTATTGGGGCTAGTGGTTCGTCAATGGTGTATGTATGATTGGAACTTTCACTTTTAATAAAATATTAAAGTCAACATGCTTTCATGCATATGTTGTGAATATAACAGGACTATTCGTTTTTTATTTGCAATGTATGTTCTTTAACTTACGCTTGTGCTTATGAGATGTTTCATTTGCATTTGTATGAATCTTGTTGAATGTGTGTTGTTGTATTAATTCGTAATTGTTAACTTGTGGACTATTCTACATATTATCTAGTGGTGTCAATATGCTAGTTGATTCATTTCACGTTGCATACTATTACAGGGTTTTAAGGGGCTCACTTGCTTTTCCCTTCAGGTGTTGGAACCTCCATGAATCGTACTTGACTTTACGTAGGGTCACATACTTGCTCTCACCAAAGAAATCATGCACCAATCTATACATTTTCGAAACCAAGGCATATCATTAACACCCAATTGCTGGGACTCCTTGTTACTGGGAATAGTGTCCACTTGGATGCTGCTATTCCCACTAAGACTGGTAGCTATCTTAGAAACAAACAAGTAAAGTCTACTTTCGTTTTACTTTATGAAAATAGATAAGAGTGGAACAAAGGAGACCAACCTTAGTCTTGCGCTTGATTTCCTTGTTTGATTCATCTCCTTCTTGATAGAGTTTTGCCACTTCTTCTTCGTCTGCCTAGCTTCAAAGAGAACCTATGGAATCACAGCAACATACTACTATCGAAAAACAAAGATCTATATTCATAAATAACACAGGACCAGATGTGTGTTAACCATACAAATGCATATATAATGAAACATACAAGAATATGGAGGAAAACTTGAATAGCTTTATTAAGATGAAAAGTAGCAAGAGGATTACAACCATATGTTCTTACCCAGCATCATCCTCCAGCTAGAAAGCCCTTCTTCACCTCAAGTAAAGATTAGATCACCCAACACTATGAATATACACCAAAAAACCAACAACACTTCTCTACAAGATACAAGATTCCAGCCTCTGGATCTCTGTGATGAGGGATCCATATATAGATGATTTTAGGGAGGTGATTCATCTTCTAGGGTCTTGATTAGTGTCCTCTCTCTGATAGTTCCTGTTTCCACTTGGAGAATGATGATCTCTTACTCATCCCTGGTCGAAAACAGAGAGGCAAGTATGAGAGGGGAAGCTTCTCGAAGATTCCATGATCTTCCACCTCGCATTTTGTCCCTGCCATTTGTCCATTCTCGACCATCGCACCCTACAAAGGATCCATTCAGTATGCATCGCACCCTATACCCTAGGAAGGTGATATGCATCGCACCCTCTGCACTGGGTTTTCAGTATGGTCTAGTTTTGACCATTTATGAGCGTTTTTTAGTGGAGAACTTCTGGGAGATGATGTAATCAGCTGACCTTGTTCCTTTAGGCAGTGAAGCAACACTTTTAGGGACTTAGGAGCCCTTAGTTTATGGACATTTATGATTGGGGTTGAAGTGCCCAAAAATGTCTATAACACCCCATTCAATCATACGAAAGTATAGCACTAAAACATTCTTACATAAAGTGTGGATAAACATATCTACATATATTTGTCAAGCTTGATGCACAATAAAGCACTGAGGTACACACCTAGATAGGTATTGACAAACCGGTGATGGCCCCGAAAGGATTTTGAAAGTAGAAAACAGGTAAACGAGGGTCAATAAATCCCATAATACGACCATTGGAGAATGCCTGTCAAAACCCTATTAGTAAGTAGAAGCTATTTGTCTTTATCCTGCCTAAAGTGAACAATGCTGAAGTGGAACCCATGCCCGTCTGTCTATACAATTTGCATTTCGAGTTTATCTTAACACTCTGATGTTCTACGGATCAAATTTTATTTGGTAACAGAGATAACTAGTTCGCCATTTTGTTGTGGCCACAACCACAACCCTATCAATTCTTGTTGTTTCCAAAACTTGTTTCTATTGGTGATATAACTTTGAATTAGCTCTCATTTGGCTTTTGAATCACTCGAATCAGACCAAAAACAAAGGAGTTTTTGATGTTCCCTCCAAGGAACATTTGTTGTTCCCTAAAGGGAACAGCACCTTTTTGGAGTGTTTTTTGTTTTTTCTTCCCTCCAAGGAACAGTTGTTGTTCCCTCCAGGGAACAGCTATTGTTCCCTCCAGGGAATAGTTGTTGTTCCCTCTAGGGAACAGCTACTGTTCCCTCCAGGGAACAACACTTTCAGAGTTTGTTGTGGCCACAACCACCACCCTATTTAAACTTGCTCTAGGGGGGAATTTGAATGGGTCCCTTCAGAAGTTTGATCTTTCATCTCTCTAAATGATAACCATAGTTGTCAGATGGAATTATGTCCTCAAAGCTTAATGGTTCAATGGTTTATTGATTATGGTTGCAATCCATTTTTAATCATCAGTCCCCAAAAAATCGTCGTGCCCTCTTGAGATTTAGAGCCGGAACAACTCATATAACCCCAGTTACAGAGTCTGTCTCTTTATGAAATTTTTTATGAAGGTAAGGTTTGTTTTAGGCGTTTCTATCATATCTCTCATAATCATAGCTAATGTTGAGCATTCATGCAGGCAAGGACCAGGAGAAGAAAAGCAAGTTCGGTGAGTTGATGCATAAGCATCATGAAGGGCTGCAATGAAAGATGAAAACGGATCGTGAGGTGGTAATAAAATTCGAGAAAGTGACACAGCCTTTGAATGATCATCATAGGAACAGCATGCCTAGTCCACATGATACCTCTACTAGTTGGATTTTCATTGCCATGTGTCATGGCTTTGGGATAGAATGGGGTAGGATGTCCTAAAATTCTGAGAAGACAGGAAGCAGAACAGATGTTGGTATAAGAGTTCTTATGTCGCTCTAGGGACTCTAGATGACACCTCTGCACCACCGATGTCGATATTGCAAAGACATACTCCACAGAAAGGGATATGGAACCGCCACAGTGCATAATGGAGGCACACTCTATGTTAAGTGGAGGTACTCCTAACAGCACAAATCCATCAAGTTGTTTTTACCTCTAGATACACCTTAAATCATGCCAGATGTTTGATGATGAGCACAGTGTCTTCATTTGCCTTCAGGAAATAATAGGGAATAACATTCAGTCGATACAGGTGCGAAGAGATGGCTTGCAGTCATTCTTCTTTCCGTCGGCATCCATTCATTTCCTCCAGGAAATAAAACACTCCAGCAAATGTGGCGTCGATGTGTCAGCGATTTCATTGACCGTTCTATGTTTGTATATTTTAATTTGTATATTGAAAAGAACAGGAAGGTGGAAAGTCATGGAAGACCAAGGGTCAGTTGTCTTGCTGCATAAATATTACCTCTGGATATGGGTAAAGGAATTTTTTTTGGCAGAAGAGGGGTCGATTTTATTATGCTAATAAAGAAGACTGTTTATGTCAAGAAGAAGCCTTTTTTCAGATTCATTTTCCTTTTTATTTTATGTTTGGAATCAGGGTGTTGTGACTAGCATGAGGATATATATGTTTTGTTTTTGTGCACAGTGATAACAGATAGCTTATGACTAGTCTTGGTTATTCGAATATAATTCATTATCATGGTTAACTCATGAGCAGTCTCCGATTCGAAGCTATATTAAACATCAGTTGCAAGTTTTATTTTTAGAAACATGAATGTGTATTCTTGTATGAATAATTAGATTGCAATTAAGCTTAAATACAACCGTGCTCATCGGTGAACTAAGTAATTGACTCATTTGGACTTGGAATCTATATGTGATGTTTAATCTCTTTTATTATGCTCCTGCATGATAGATTAGAATAGTTAGGACTAGCATAAGTAGGTAGAATCAGTATAGATAGGACTTGATACACATAGGTTAACTATTTCTTTCATTGATTTAATGGAAGTCTTCCTCCAGGGAGCAATCTTTCAACACCTATAATAGTTTATGAGATCCTTTAAAACCCATCGGAACTAGCCACTCCAAATGAAAGCAGATCTAATCGGGGTCTACGATCGGGTTGGTTCCCCTTTGTTGGCACACGAAAATTTTCCATGTTCCCCCTATTGTATCTTCAACTGACGCTCTGTATCCTCAAGAGACAAACAATTCCACTTCCTGCAATCCACCATCTATCTAATACAGGTGTTGATACTTAAAGAAGGAAGCCAAATAAGTGGAAACTTGAACCTGAGTCCATACCAACTAAGACCGCTTTTCCTGATACATTCTACATATTGAGGTACCCTAGAAGGTGCATGTAAAAAGTTTTGGAAATAGTAAGGGTCCTCATTTCTTAATTCCTCCCTACAGGCTTCCCATCTAAGCCTACTTCCTTCCAATATATTCTATTTTAGCACCCTAATACTCTTGGAACAATGCTCCAAGACCCTGTTAATGAATTCCATCAACATATATCTAGTGGTTGGGTATTTCCACATCCTATTATATGCCACAGAAATTGTTTAAGAGGGCCCTGACTGATCTCATATAAGAAATTTCACAAATTCCTCATTTGTTGTTAGAGTATAACAAGTGGCCTTCCAGCTGACCTAATTCTACATAAATGAAGTGAAAGCCCTTAGTTGGACATCTCCAACATAGGGTGTAATATTAAAATTCCTCACTCCAAAAGAAAAATGATCGTGTAGATACAACTCACATAATTGATGTTGCTCTGAAAATTTGGCCTTCCAGAAAGTCTCCAGAAAAACTTTAACTCCCCTTGATACATATGGTCATTTCTCTTTGATTGTTGTTAATTGGAAGAGGAATATTTTTTCCTAAAGGTACAGAGAGTTGGAAGGAGAAGGGGTTCGACAACTCAACATATTCTCATCAAGGTCATACATTTGTTCATTCTCTTCATGTAACATCTTTACGTTTTCCTGCAATTCTCCTACCCACAATATTGCTTGCTTCCTTTCTTCCTTAATCCTTACCAAATCCTGAACTGGAAACTTTTCAACCCAATTCCTTTTAATATTGTCAACAACCTCCTTATTTTTATTCAAAGGAATAACCTCACTCTTCAACGAGATTTCTAACCTCTTCCACTTGTCTAATTCCTTGTGAAAAAATATTGATTTCAACGACTACTCAAAGTCTATTTGAGTTGTATATGTTTTTGTTATATTAGCAGACTTAGTAGTTCCTTGCAATATTTCTTCATCTTCCTTCTCCCCCTGCTACACTATCTCAATTGTTGGTTCTTTTGTATCAGCAATGTCGTTGATAGGTTCTTGTGCGGCAGAAAATTGGTTTAGTTTAGTCTTCTTTGTTTCAACTATTGGTTCTTGTGGAGCAACAACATCATCAATAGGTTCTTGTGGGTTAGCAAACTAATTTTCCCAAGCCCACTCTACTTTAGTTGTTGGTTCTTGTGTAATGTCAATATTGTCAGCAAGTTCTTGTGGATTAGTAGTCTAGAACTCCTCATCCTTTTCTTCCACTTTTATACCAACCGAAATAGTGGTTAGCCCCTCACATCCTGCCTCCTTAAGGATTTGTCTACAACCATGCATAGTTTTTCAATTGCGTTAGCAGGTGACACCATTCCTGCCACCTCATCTAGGGTTTCCAAACTTGTTTGTTTCTTAAACTGAAATTTCTCTTTGAATGTGGCAAGTTTCTTCTTCAAGTTTTCAATTTCTTCTTTTAATTCATTAATTTTCTAAGTGATAGGGTCAATTTCAATCTTACCTGGTGAAGGAATTATTTCTTGCTCCTACATGGGTTCTTCTTTCCTTTCTTCACTCAGTTTTTCCTCTAGTTCCATTGATTCTATTGTAGCAACATGGACTTTAGGTGTCGAGGCAACTGATGGTGTAATAATCACTGATACTCTCTTCGTAGGGTTTTTACCCTCCAATGTCTTCTTCAGTGGCCTCTTCCCTACTTTTGTTTATAGAGGCATCTCTCTCTCTTTGGTACCTCTTCTTTAGGTGCCTCTTCCTCAATAGGGCATCCATACCTAATATTTTCAGAATGCCCACTAGATACATCCACTGGTACTTCTATATGAGCCCTCTTCATAGAAAGCCTAATTCAAAAACCTCTTCAACGAGGCCTGGGAGGTGTAACTACACTTGCTTCTAGCATTTTTCAACATTTTTCTCATGTTATTTAGCTTCACTATTTTCCTCCAGATGGGCTAGTACATGTCGCGACTTTGCTAGTAGTCTGGTCTATGTGCTTCCTTGTTGTTGCATCAAATCAATTATAATCAATTTGATCTGCGCATGGTTAGTTAGACAGGTTTCAGGTTGCTTCGCCATACATACATATTTTTCAATTTGTTGTAATGTCTATAGAAAATAATAGGTCATTACATAGATGTGTTAGTAGCTGAGAATGATAGTGAAATACAATCCCAAAATTCCCTTCACATGTTATAAATTTCTGAATAAAATAGGTCACGTCATCCCAAGGATGAGGAAGAGATGTTCTATCAACCCCTCTACACTTATGCCTTTCCTCCATGCCTTCCTGCAAGAATTTGGATTTAGTTGTTGTGACTATTATTTTCTGGAGAAACAACACATTCTTGTCTAAGGCAGACCAGACACCTTATAAACTACTTCTATTGTAATAACAAACCTAACTCCTCTAACTATTGAGCCCTACTCATTCAAATCTTGTGCAAATTCTAAAGCAATTTTCTTATTAAATCCCTGCAACTTCTAGAAATAGGCCAACCAACCTGCATTTTGAAATATTTCTAGGGCCTCCAGGTGGTGTAATAAAGCATCAATAGATTCAAGTTCATGGCGTACTATTTCTCCTCCCGTGGTTTCTCAAAAGTTTTTTTAAAGTTTGACACTTGTTTCATGCAAGTGTTCATTAGAACAGAGAATCTAGCTCTGTTAGAATTGGCTATTCTTACACCTTTCGACAATTTGATGCCATAATTGATAAGTATTGTGAATGATCTCAGGTGGTCACATCAGATTTTCAAGGGTAATGGCAGGGGTAATGACAATTGATTGTTATTAATACAAGGTCTATTCTATAATTACTAAATTGGGATATTGATATGGTGCATCGTACAATACAAACGATCGACCTCCCCTCCCTGCCCACCCAACTTAATGGTAATAGTTTTCCTCAACGCATGTGACATAGGGTCATGTCAACCTTAAATCCAAAAATTCATGTAAATGAAAAAGTGTTTGTCGCCAGCTTACTGTTATGCTAACATGGAAATTGTATAAGTGATAATGACTTGATCGATGTTATCTAATGTTTCATTCGTGGCATATGTCCATTAGTGAATTATTCGATTATGATGATGCGGTGACAAAAACTTGTGCCTAAGAAAAATCAAGTGTATCAGCACAAAGTTATAGCTATCAACCATAAGAATTAAAGAACACATATATGAGCTTGTCATAGTGAACAAATGAAAATGTCTATGATCTGTATTAGTAGAATTGTGTGAAGCAATAGAAATGGCTTTCAGATGTATAGAGTTATATCAGAAAAACTCTGTAGAACTGTGTTAGTAGAATATTTTGAATGCAAGCCTATGATAAGTGTAGTAGTTTATGATAATTGATGAATATTAAGTCTGTAACAACAACAAATTTAAAAAGTAAACCATTTATAGTGAAAGAAGAGAAGATGTAATTACAGAAGAAAAATATGTGTTGACCACTAGCAAGCTGATTTTCAGCCACCACATTCATCCAATGGTGCCCCAAGGGGGTTTTCACCATTAGACATTTTATTTTGTTTTTATGTCTTCTTTTTTTACTTTTTCATTTTCTTTTTCCTTTTTTTTTAAATAATGAGAAAACTAAATTTTGGCAGCACTAGAAAAATTTCCCTTGCCCTAACAACTTCAATATTTGAATCTGCATCTAAGTTGATGTTGAAAAATGAATTCTTAGAAGCAGGCTTATGATACAACTAGAGATGGTGTCCATTGGTAAGAAAATATGTTTGAGACCCATCAATGGTTGTTAATTTCACAGTCCCAATGTCAAAGTGGATCTACCTCATAAGGACCTAGCCACCTCATGCACAACTTCCCTTTGAAATCTTTAATTTTGGATTCATATAACAAAGCCCAATCACCCTTATGAAACACCTTGTTCTTAATAAATTTATCATGCCACCTGGCACATTGTTGCTAAATGATATATGTTTATTTCACAGTAGTTAAGCGCTTCTCATCTAACTCATTTAGTTGTTCCAGTCAATGTTTATGAGTTGCAGTGAAGTCTAAATTCACCTCCAAATTAGTTATGAGTGTCTTTATCTCAAATTCAATGGGAAAAATAATACTCTTACCAAATACCAACTCATAGGGAGAAAATCCTATGGTATTCCTCCAAGTATTTCTATAATCCCATAACACTTTTTGAAGTCACTCAACCCAGTCTCTTTGGTGGCTTGCCACGGTCTTCGTGAGAATAGCTTCAAGCACCTTATTGGTACTTTCTACTTGCCCATTCGCCTATGGATAGTAAGGTGAAGTGACTCGCCGATGAATCCTATACTTTTTTACAAGGTCTTGTATCAGCCAAGAAGTAAATTGTGATCCTTCATCTATAACTATCTCCTCTGGCACTATGTATCGAGCAAAATTTTCTTCAAATAAAAAGTTTGAAAAACATGCTTAGTTTCCCTATTGAGTACTCTTGCGTTCACCCACTTTGTGACATATTTTGTGCATACCAAAATATAAGTCTTCTACTGAGATGGGGCATTAATTGGTCCCACACAATCTAAAGCCTATCTCTTGAATGGATCCATCACTAATTGAGGTTGTAATGACATTTTATCTTATTCAATAGGTTGTCCCATCCTTTGACAACTATCACACCCATGCACATGTTTCCTTGCATATCGGAACACAATATACCAAAAATAACCCATCTAAAGAACCTTATGATATCTGCAAAATGTCTTGCACAAGGCCCATCATGACAAGCCTTGAGAATATCATGAATCTCATCCTCCCTCACACATCTTCTAATTTATTGATAAAAACCAGTGTGGAAGAGGTAGCCATCCAATCAAAAATACTGAGCACTTTGTTAAAAAAAAAAATCTCCTCTCTGAGAGAAAAGTGATGGGGAAGCTTTCCTACAACAAGGTAATTGGTAATGTCTACATACCAATGTGCATAAGTGGATACTGCAAAGAGATAATGATCTAGGAAAGAGTCTTCAACAGGAAGATTATCAGTACCATTAGTCAATCTAGAAAGAAAATTTGCAACAACATTATCATTCCCAGGTTTATCTACAATAGTAATATCAAATTCCTTTAGTAACAACAACCACCTAGAAACACTAGCATTAGTAATTGGTTTATTCATTAAAAATTGGAAAATAGAGTGGTTAGTTTGAACAAAATTTTGGTAACTAGTAATGCAATGCCTAGATTTGTTGATAGCATGAATAACAACAAGAAACTCTTTTTCTTTCACCGTATAGTTTACCTCTGTAGAGGTCAAGTTCTTGTTGATGTATTAGATAGCGTAAGGTTTCTTTTCCTTCTGTTGTCCCAGCACAGACCTAATGGCAGTATTAGAAGCATCAGTGGAGGTGTGAAATGGCAGACTCTAATTGGGTCCTCGTAAAATGGGATTTGTTGTTACACATATTTGTAAATCTGCAAAAGTGTTGTTACACTTGTCAGCCCATATAAAATATTTATCCTTTTTTTATAAGGAAAACAATGGAAATTAAATCTTAGAGAAATTTTCTATAAATCATCTATAATTGCATGCCTACACGAAAACGTTATGTACCTCATTATGTGTCTTAGGAGTGGGAATTCTCAAAATTACCTAAAATTTTGTTCGATCAACCTATACACATGAAACAGAGAGATAATGACCTAAAACAATACCTTCAGTCATCATCATGTGACACTTTTCAATAATTAGACAGAAGTGGGTCAGCATACAGTGCTCAAATACCCTTTCAAGGTTGTGCAAGACTTGATCAAACTCATCCCCATAGGGTGTAAAGTCATCCATAAAGATCTCCAAACAGTTATTGACCATATTAGAAAATATTCCTAACACTACTCAATGGAAGGTTTCAGGTGTGTTACAAAGTCCAAAAGGTAGGACCCTATAGGAAAATGTACCCCAGGGGCAAGTGAAGATAGTCTTGTCCTGATCCTTAGGGGCAATCTAAATCTAGTTATAGAGACTAAATCCATCCAAAAAGAGAGAAAATAAATTATGAGGTAGAGTATCTAAGACCTGATCAATAAAGGATAATGGGAAATGGTCCTTTTGAGTGGCTTTGTTAAGCTCCCTATAGTCAACACATACTCTCCATTTTCCATTTTTCTTAGGGACAATAACAAGTGGAGATACACATTGACTATCAAAAATTGGATAGATGAAGTTTGCATTTAGAATCTTTTGAATTTCCTCCTTGACAACACTTTTCAAGGCTAGATTCATTATGTGTTGAGGTTGCTAGACATGATGATATCCTTCCTTTAGGGAGATACGATGAGTGCACAAAGTAGTATGGATACCCTTCATGTCATTTTAATCCCACACAAGGACTTCTTTATTCTTTCTCAATAATTGCACTAATCTCTCTTTTTGTGCAAGTGTTAGGACCCTATAATACTAGTGTATTCCCCTTATTGTTATTGTTAGTGTAGCCCCCTATTGTTATTGTTGTTCCCATGTATCCCCCATTTTGTACTTTTTGTTCCCCATAGAAGCCCACTATTTTTATTGTTGTGCCCTTACATTATTATTGTTATGTAGGCTCTGATTATATTGTGAACCCTTAAACTCCTATATATACCAAGGAGGTCCTATCATTTGATCATCAAGAATTTTTAATTTATGTAATGTAAAGGAGGTTTCCTCCTTGAAGAGGCTAATTTAATTCATTGATATATATTTTATTCTATTTTGTGATTTGGTTACATAACAATTGGTATCAGGGCTTTGGATTATAGGGTTTCGCTTCTTCAAACAAGTCATCTTGGAATTTTCACTATAAATTTTTTTATACGTGGCTTAAAAAGATGAAATTGAAACCATATGGAGCTGAAATATTGGTGAACTTCATTTATGAATTTTAGATCTTGGTTCACTATATTTTTAGAGATATGATCAGAGGAAGATAAGGTTTTTGCAGGGTCAAAAATTCCATCTCAAACAGGTGACCTAGGGAAAATCGTCATAACTTTATTTCCAAGCATCAAATTTGAATTTCATAAAAAGTAACTAAAATTGCATGGACTTTATTTTTTCATGTATAATTTTTAGGACCTAAGGTCAAAACAGTGACACATGGCACTCCGTACGAGTTTGATCTATTGAACCAATTTGTGAATCAAGTCATTGTGGGAGATTAGGCATAATCCTTTTTTGAAGAATCCAATATTGGTATGACTTGTTGGGTTAGAAAGAAGACTCAAAGGGCACATAATGAAATTTTAGACCTTGGAGATTCAAAATTTCAAAGATAAAACAGTTTAAACATTGTGCTCCTAAAAGCAAGAAAAAGGTGTGCTTTTGTTTAAAAAATATGTTTGAAGTGATTCAAAGGGAATAGTGAAGCATAGATATCATTGTTTGATTCCAAAATGCCTCCAAACAAAAAAAATGGATACACCTAGTAAGCAACAAAAAATTTCTATTATGATGCATGAAGAAGAGGAAGAAATGCAACATGATATATCAAAATTACAAACAAAGTGCAACAAATTTCATTCTCACAAAGAGTAACCAAAAATTAATTGGAATATAAGATGGATGGTTTAGAAGAAAAAATAAAGGGAGACATGGAGTTTTTTAAAGTATACATGAATACGATGAATGTCAAGTTGGAAGGGTTGACAAATTTGTTGCAAGAAAGGCTTTCCGGTGTTGACAAGGTAATCCATGAAAATCATGATGAGGAAAAAAGGAATATGAATTATGTGTTTAGAGACTCCAACATGGGGTTTAAGAAACACCGTATTACAAATATAGATATGAGGAAGTTTGATGGCAAGGATTTAGTAACATGGATACTACAGATGAAGCAATATTTTGATCTACATGATGTACAAAACACACAAAAGGTACACATTTCATATTTATATTTAGAACCCGATCAATTTGTATGGTATCAATTGTGTTGTTCTCATAAATCACTTGTCACTTGGTTGATTTTTACAAAGGAAATTATAGCACATTATGAGGATACAAAGAGAAACACCTTCTTTAGCCAATTGATAAATCTCAAACAAAAGGGTTCAATGACGGAGCACATTGAGGACTTCCAAAAATTGAATATCAGGGTAACTGATATTCCATAAGAGCATAAGATTGATATCTTCATAGTTACTTTGAAAGATAACATCCAACATGAGGTTCGCCTTTGGAAACATGATTCATTAGAGAAGGCATTAAAGGTGGCAAGAAAATTTGAAAGAAAAACTATGGAAACAAGGAAGTCTACCACTCACAACTACAAAGATGGAAGTGTTGCTTCTCCTAGTCTTTCACAACCTACAAGGTTTATGCCACAACAATTGGAGGAAAAAATAGCAAAAGGTATTTGTTACAATTGTGATACAAAATACACTAAAGGTCATACGTGTGTTGAGAAGAAATTATTCTACATAGACTGTGAAGAGGAGGAAGAAAAGGAACAAGAAACATTAAAGAGGAGGATATACACCAGGAACCAACCCCAGAGAAAGAAGAAATGGATCCAACCATATCTTGTAATGCATTGGCAGGAATTACCACTCCTAAAAATCTTAAGATAGAAGGATATATCAAGAATAAAAAGGTAATCATGTTGATTGATTAGGGTAGTACCCATAATTTTATTCATTGTAAGATAGCCAAGGAATTGAATTAATTCCTATATCCAACACCAAAGTGTCAAGTGATAATTGCAAATGGAGGAACTATAAATTTCTCTAGAAAGTGCCATAATATCAAGCTAACCATGGGGTAATATGTATTGAATAGTCGAATGCTTTCTATTCCAATGGGTGGTGTTGATATTGTACTAGGAATCCAATGGTTACAATCTTTGGGGATGATAGACTTTAATGTTCAAGAATTTTTCTTGAATTTTTTTTGGGAAGGAAAGGAAATTGAATTAAGGGGTTTCATAGGGAAATTGGGAAATATAATCAACTCTAATGGCATAACAAAGCTTCTGAAGAAAGAACAAAGGGGCGTAATTGCGCAATTATGCTCATTAGAGGTTCAAACATTGAAATCATCTATTTCTCCAGATCTCCAAAAAGTCTTGGACAATCATTCTAAGGTATTTGAGACTCCCAAAGGCCTCCCACCTATTCATGATCATGATCATGCTATTGATTTTATTCTAGGAAGTGTTCCTCCAAACATCAGACCTTATAGATATCCCCATGCCCAAAAGAGTGAAATTGAATGTATGCTTGCAGAAGTTCTAGAGGTTGGTATAATTCAACCTAGTCAAAGTTATTTCTCTGCTCTAGTAGTATTGCTGCATAATAAGGATGGAGCATGGCATATGTGTCTAAATTATAGGGATCTCAACAATCTCAATATTAAATATATATTTCTCATTCCTGTCATTGATGAATTATTGGATGAATTACATGGATAAATTTACTTCAACAAGTTGGATCTTTGTTAGGGATATCATCAAATTAGAATGAATACTGAAGACACTCTGAAAACAACATTAAGAACTCATGAGGGTCATTATGAATTTTTGTTCATGCCTTTTGGCCTTACTAATGCACCTTCTACATTTGAAGGTTTGATGAATTCCATTTTCAAACCCTTCCTTAGAAAATTTGTGTTAGTATTTTTTGATTATATACTAATCTACAGCAAGTCTTGGAAGGATCCTGTTCAACATGTTGGCAGGGTGCTCAAATTATTGGAGGAGAAACAATTATATGAAAAAACCTCCAAATGTTTCTTTGGAGTAAAGGAGGTGGAATATTTGGGTCATATTGTATCTCATGAGGGTGTTAAGGTAGACCCTAACAAAATTAAATCCATTAAGGAAAGGAAAATCCCCACAACCATAAAGCATCTTCGAGGATTTCTCAGGTTGACAAGCTATTATCGCAAGTTTGTTAAGAATTATGGGAGAATAGCAACACCTCTAATAATATTACTGAAGAAAGATGTATTTTCTTGGACTCTAGAAGAAACTAAGGCCTTTGAACATCTTAAAGAGGTAATGTGCCAAGCACTGGTCTTAGCTGCGCCAGACTTCACAAAAACCTTTATTGTGGAATGTGATGCCTCAGAAAATGGAATTTGTGTTATTTTAATGCAAGAAGGAAGAGCCATTTCTTTTTAAAGTCATCCAATCAAAGGAAAGTATTTACACAAACCTATTAATGAGAAAGAAATTGGAAATACTACTTGCACTAAAGCAATGGAGACCTTGCATAATGGGAAGACACTTCAAGGTAAAAACAGACCATGATAGTCCTAAATACTTTTTGGAACAAAGATTATCTTTAGAAGAGAAGCAAAAATGGATCACAAAGATGTTGGATTATGACTTTGAAATCATCTACAAAAAAGGGAAGAAAAACGTTGTTGCAGATGCACTCTCAAGAAAGGATGAGGATGTGGAAGAATTTATTTGTGCAATTTTTGTTATCCAACCTGATTGGATAATCAAAGCAAGGGATGAATGGAAGAATGATGAATAGGTGTGGACACTCATTCAAAAGTTGCAGCAATATCCCAGTACATATTATACATTTAGCTGGAAAAATGATTCATTATGGTACAAAGATCACTTACATCTTTGTAAGAATTCCCAACTCAAGCAAAAGATTCTTTTGGAATTTCACACCTTCCCCTTAGGAGGGAACTATGTATTTTTAAAAACTTACCATAGGGTCAAGAAGGATTTTTTTTGGGATGGCCTTAAATATTATAATCAGAATTTTGTGGCAGAATCTTTGGTTTTCCAACAAAATAAAGTTTAGACAATTAATACCTCGAGTCCATTAGAACCTTTATCGATTCCAAGTCAACATTGGGAGGAGGTCTTAATGGATTCTATCACAGTTAACCCAAGTTTGAAGGAAAGAGTTTCATCATGGTGGTAGTTGATAGAATTACCAAGTATGCACACTTTTGTGCATTATCTAATTCTTTTAAATCCAGTATAGTTGCTACTGCATTTATGGAAACAATTCAAAAGCTACATGGAAACCCAAAGATTATTGTAAGTGACAAAGATCCCATTTTCACTAGAAATTTTTAGACAAAATTATTTTCTTGTCTTTGTACTCAATTAACTCATAGCTCATCTTATCATCCTCAATGTGACGGGAAAACTGAGATAGTGAAAAAATGTTTGGAAGGATATCTTTGTTGCTTTGTATCTGATAAACAAACACAATGGGTCAAGTGGTTACCTCTAGATGAATGGTGGTATAACACTTCCATACTGTAGAAAAAATGACTCCATTTATTCCACTTTATGGATATCATCCACCATCCATCACATCATCTTTAAGAGAAAATTCTAAAGTTCAAGTAGTGCAAGACCACATCGAGCATCAACAACAAGTTCTCCAACTCTTAAATGATAACCTCACTTTGGCACAAAATCAAATGAAACAACAGGAAGATCAACATCACAATGAAATAAGTTTTGATGTAGACGACTGCATATTTTTATGGCTACAACCATACAAACAAATGTACCTCAAGAAAGTTAAGAAGGATAATAATTTATCACCTAAGCAATATGGTCCTTACAAGGTGTTGCAAAATATTGGTACTATGCCCTACAAATTGGAGTTCCCTGCATCTTCCCGAGTACACTCTGTTTTCCATGTTTCTTTCTTAAAGAAGGTTATTGGTGACAATATCCTAGTTCAAACAGTGTTTCTAGAACTTAACAAAGAAGGAAAAATCATATTTGAGCCTTAAGGAGTCATGGAAACAAGAATCTGATAGCTACAAAATCGATTAATTTCAAAGTATCTCATTAAGTGGAAGAACTTACCCGTCGAACATTCCACGTGGGAGGATGAGAATTTTATATAGAAGCATTTGAAACTACTCAAGCATTGAGGACAACACTTTTTTTAAGGAGAGAGGCATGTTAAGTCCCTATAATACTAGTGTATTCCCCTTATTGTTATTGTTAGTGTAGCCCCCTATTGTTATTGGTGTGCCCATGTATCCCCCATGTTGTTATGTTTTTACCCCATAGAAGCCCACTATTGTTATTGTTGTGCCCTTACATTGTTATTGTTATGCAGACTCTAATTACATTGTGGACCATTAGACTCCTATATAAACCAAGGAGGTCTTATCATTTGTATGATCCAAGAATTTTTCGTTTATGTAATGTAAAGGAGGTTTCCCCCTCAAAGAGGCTAATTTTTAAGTTGTTGATCTATATTTTCTTCTATTTTGTGAGTTGGTTGCATAATAGTAAGAGATAAATTAGGATTAATATTTAAGGTCTTCCCAAGCTCTATCTCCATTGGAACACCCTTAATACTAGGGGTCATAGATATTTCTTCTATAACGGGATCATCAAGAGTGTCTTACTCATTGGATTTGTCTATCACAGAACTTAACAATTGATATGTTGATGGTGTAACAGTAGAAGGGTCATTAATGAAGTTGTTAATAATATTCTCATATTCTCATTTTTAAAATGTAAGGCTTTTCCTACATTGTGTAGTGGATGTGTATCAGCATCCTCTAGTTTAAACTTAGACCATAAAGGATTCTCATAATCCGAACTTGGTTTAGCTGGAGGGTAAAGAACAAGTTCCTTGGTAGTGTTACCATTAGAGATGGTCACGCACACATATCTGCATCAAATAAAGGTATCTGTAATGGCCAACCATGGCCTACCTAAAATTAGAGGATTTACCCCTAAGCGTGCCTTAGGTTGTAACACTACAAAATATATTATATGCTACCAAGAGTCAATTGAAATAATAACATCCTCCCATATTCCTTTAGGTCGTATCTTAGATCTATCTGTCAATTCTGAAATAGTGGGATTTGGTATTAGATTGGTAAGCCCAAGTACTTCTATAGTTTCCTTAGTTGTTATGTTATTTGTTGCTCCTAATTAAATTAGGGTATTTGGAAGGGTTATTCTTCCAATATGAACAACTACTGTTGGGTTCCTAAGATCTTCATATTTAGTAGGTGTATTATCCCCTAACATTAACTCTGATAGTTTTCTAAGTACATGTATAGTAGGGGGATCTTGAGGTTTCCTACATAGATTTTTGACACATAATTCTCTAACTTTTTTAGCATAAATCGAAACATCTAGGATCGATTGAAGTAAGGGAATACAAACATGGAATTTTTTCAACTCCTTCAAGAAATTGGATTCAGACTGAGGAGTAAATTTTACTTCAGATAATCTTTCAAGATAAGGGGGATATAAACAATTCCCATTACTAGTAGTTGTTATAGGTCTCACAGCTAGGGTAACATTAGCTATTACTATGACATATGAGATATCATTGTTTTTATAATGGTATTAGTAGCACCAACTATTATAGCCTCATGAATATCATCAATTATTCCATCATTAGTAACATCAGTTGTTACAACCTTTGTTTTTATAAAGATCCTTGAATTAAATTTTCTTCTCCCGATGAATTTTCTTCCTCATTTTTTGTAATGACAGGAGAAATAGTGGGGTTTACTATCCTTCCTGATTGTAATCGTATTTCATTGCATTCTAGAGGTGAGATAAAATAGGTAGGAAGAACTAGTATTTCAACTTGTTGTATTGCCTTATTTATTGGGGTTAGGATTAGGTTGTGCAGGTAGTTTGAGGAATAATGGCAGACCACTCATAAGCACATTGGATGGAAGTTGTAATTGTTGTTGTTGTATTCGGATATGAATAGGAATTTGGTTAGGAATAATAGTCCCTCGCCATGGCTGAGGTGATGAAGGAGAAGGCCATTGAGGCTAGGGCATAGAGTATTGGACTAAAGGGGGATTAAGAGGCTTCTATGGAGCTACTAGATATTTCATTTTCTAGGGAATTGGTTGGGGACTATACATACCAAACCAAGAATCAAAAGAAGAGAAGGGTTCTTGCACCATACATGATCGTCAAGGTTGTTAGGGCTTCTTGGTGCCAATAAAATATTTTGCTTGAGTATCCTCCCTTGTCTCCTTATAGATTGATTTCAATCTAGGCAATGGGGGGCATTTTTTTGTAGAATGATCTCGCTCACATATATTACAGCTATTAAGTGGGAATTCCCTCAAACAATGTTTCTTCCTTCCTCAAGAGAAAAATATAGCCCAAAATTGTGCTACTTCAATATGTATGTTTTTCTTGTAACACATCAATCTTAGAGGGCAATGAGCTCATAATGTCATTTTTTAAATTGTTTAGAAGGTTCTCAATTTCTTCTTGTGTTGCTCCATTATTGGCTGACTTTAAATTTGTGGTAGAAGCATCAAGTGTCATCGTCTTATTTCTTGTTGATCCTTTGAAACTCCTTCAACAAAGTTGAACAATTTCATCATAAGGTTCCTTATATATATCTTCTTTCCCCATAAAATTTAGCATATAAGGGTAGTCATCCCACATTCCTCTAATCAAAATTGTTTTAACTATTTCCTTGTCCAAATTGTTATGTTGATATCTCTATAGATTGTACTAAAGATGCTCAACATACTCTTCCAAATTTTCATCTAGTGTCTAAGTTATCTTGGATAACTCTTCCATTTGATCTCTCGAATGATTGTATTCCTGATACTTTTCCAAAAAGGTCTTCTTCATCCCATCCCATGAGGTAATGGATGCTCCACAGAGTCCCATAAACAACCTTAGTGCTTCTCCCTTTAGTGTATTTTGGAACAATTTTAATTTGTGTTCATTAGTGGTATAATGATAACTCCTATAGAGGACATCAAATTCAAAGAGAAATGTATCTAGATCTTTGCTAATTGGACCTTGAAAGGTAGGAAGTGTAGACAAAGGGATATTCTTCATTGGGGCCTGCCCCTGGAGATTTCCAATGGGGAAATCAAAGGTGGTAACTAAGCTCCTGTCATTTGGTTTTTCCTAAAAGCTTGAGGTTTTTGTACAGATATTATAGGTGGCTCCACTAATGGAGGAGATTTCTGTATTTTTGGTGAAGGGGGCTACTCAAGTTGTTCAATTTTTTTAGTTTTCTCAAACTGTTCAGATTGTCCAGGTGGTCCTAAACATTTCACAACACCCTTTGTAACAGAATGCTCAGCACGTTGTTTCATAGCACTACTTAAATCCAGGGTGCACTGAATAAGTGGTTATTCTTTTGGACCTGATTTTTATTTTGGACTTGGTTCTAAATCATGTTAATCCATATCAACTTGTCCCTCTATCAAGCCTTGATATACTTCTTCTGCTGATACAAATGGACTAGAAACTCTTGGGCTTGTCTCTGAGATCAAAGGTCATAAAATTATGCCTCCTTAGTATGGGAAGATAACACAGATGACCTAGGGGATGTTGGCCTCTGCGGAATAGTTTTACCTAATCCTTTCTTCTTATGTGTTACTCCCTACGCAGATGGTTCTGCTTCAACTTTTGAGATGACTTCTTTTATATATGTTACTCTGCCCAAATCTGCATTCTTCTTCTTTCTCCCACATCCTCTTCTAATTGCACGATTAGTTTCTTTAGGGGAAATGTATTTTCCTTATTCATTATTCATGCAATGAAATCCTATGTGCCCTAACTCCTCTCAAGGTCGAACACACTTCAGAATGTCGAAGCGATGTGCGAGTCCTTACCTCTTGTCTTACCGCCCGAGAACCTCAGTGTTAAGAAAAAATCTACCACACTTTTAATCAATGCATGCAAATAAGCTAGTCACACATATGCACCTCTAATAGCCTCCCTGAAAAAGGCGAAAAAAAATTTGGTGGATAAACTTATCTTTGAATTCATAACTACCAATTTGACTCACACATAAATTGTCAATCCAAATAGGCTTTTTGTTTCAAGGCTACTATGAAAAATATATGCAGGAAAATGGCAACTAGTGCTAACCAAACCTCAAAACCAATCATTGTAAGTATCACACTGAGCACTCCAACAAACTTGTTGTGACACTCCAAACTTTTCTCACACTTCAAAAGGAAAAGAAACACACATTGCAAAATAAATTACACTCTATCACATTATCACTCTATTAAAAAAGAAACAACACTCTTGGAAACCATTCAGCACTCAACAATTGTTGCAACACCCATTCAATCAACTAAACAAAACAAAGAACTATAATAGTAATCGAATAACGATCACACCAATGAAGGATTGATCTTAAACCTATGTTGTTACACAAATGATAGAGGCTACAATCCTACAACTTTTCAATGCATGAACAAGATCTAAAACAGTAACAATAAATCACAATAGAGAGAGAATAATTATACAACTATGATACCTCTTCTAACCAGTGATCCCTGCTAAGAAGGAGGGCTGGTGAATTACACAGCATGCAAGCTAATTAGGAAATAGATATGGAGCAATGAATTGTAAATATTTGCATTAATGAAAGTTGCAATACATGATTACGGTGTTGACACCCGCTCCCCTGTTCTCTTTCTATGCTTGCCTCGTGAGAAAAGAGTGCATATTTTTATAATTTCATATTACATGATTATTTTCGAAAAATAAGATCATCATGAGAATGTCTCAATTCTCATGTGATCCAAATCGAGATTATACAAAAACTGCCTTTTAACAAATTGTCTTAATCAAAACAGAGTTGTAACATTTTTTTTAATTACAATGATTTATCATTTGGAAATCCTAACTGTTTCAAGTAATTTAGTTGTGTTGTCTATGAATATCTTCTTTCAACTAACTATGATCGTGTACCTGCCCAGATCAGCCTTTGTTGTTAATCATAGAAGAACAAAGTAAATCCAAAATGAGCTTGGTACTATATCATCAGCATCAACAAAGTCTTCATTCCTAGTGTAGTGAGGCAAAACTAGGGAGATATTGTCCTCTAACAACATCTCAACGAGCCACACCATTTGAAACAAACCTTTGTCATTTCATTAAAAATAGCTTAAAGCAGTTAAATTTTATGTGTTAGGTCCCTATAATACTAGTGATTCCCCCATTACTATTGTCATTGTAGCCCTTATTGTTATTGTTGGGCCCCTATTGTCCCCATATTGTTATTATTGTGCCCCATAGAAGCCCACTATTTTTATTGTTGTGCCCTTATATTATTATTGTATGTCAACTTTGATTATATTGTGGCCCATTAGACTCTTATATATAGAAAGGAGGTTTTGTCATTTGTATCATCCAATAATTGTTCATTTATGTAATGTAAAGGAGGTTGCCCCCTCGAAGAGGCTAATTTTGAAGGCGTTGATTTATCTTTTCTTCTATTTTGTGAGCTGGTTGCATACCATTTGGTATCAGAGCTTTGGATTCAAGGGTTTCTCTACTCCAAATAGGTCATCGTGGAAATTTCGCTATAAATTTTTTCTGTGACATTTCAGAAGCTGAAAAAAAACCTCATTTGAGCCAAAATATCTCTAAACCTTAGGTCTAAATTTCATATATTTTCTGACTATATTTTTGGAGATATGATCCAATGAAGTTAGGGTTTTTACAGGATCCTGGATTATATCTCAAACAGGTGACCTGGGGAAAATCGTCATAACGTTTTTCCTAAGAATCAGATTGAAAATTCTTCAGAAGTTACAGAAAGAGGAAGGCATGTAGTTTTTTTTGTATCAGTTTCAGGTCCTAAGGTCGAACCAGTGACACGTGGAACTTCGTACAAGTTCGCTCTACTAAACCAGACTATAATCAGGCCATCGTGGGAGATTAGGCATAACTCTTCCTTGGAGAATCCAATCTTGTTAATACTTGTGGAGTTAGAAAGAGGACTTAGAGGGCTACTGCATGATGCAATTTTAGACCTTGGAGATCCAAAACTACAGAGATACAACAGATTCAATATTGAGCTCCTAAATAGTGAAAAAAGGTGTGTAGTTTTTTTTTTTTAATTTTTCATAAGGTTGGTTTGAAAAATTAGTTTGGAGGAATTAAAAGGGCATAGTGAAGCATTATTATCATTAATTGATGCCCCAAATAAAGAAAATGGAAACACGTAGTAATCAATCTGAAGGCTCTAGCATGACTCATGAAGAAGAGGAGGAAATGCAACATGATATATCTAAATTACAAGACCAAGTGCAACAATTTTCACTCCCACAAAAATTAACAGAAGCAAAGCTGGATGTTTTAAAGAAAGGCATGGAAGCTAAAATGAATGGAATGGAAGCTAATATGGATGGTATGAAAGACAACATTGAAGATTGGAAGAAAGACATGGAATGTTGGAAGGAAGGTTTGACAAAGTTGCTACAAGAAAGGCTTCTTAATGGCGAAAAGGTAGTAGAGGAAACTCATAATGAGAACAAAAGAAATGTTAATCATGATTCCAAGAATGACAACATTGAAGATTTGAAGAAATACGTGGAAGGTTTGAAGGAAGGTTTGACAAAGTTGCTACAAGAAAGGCTTCTTAATGGCGAAAAGATAGTAGAGGAAACTCATGATGAGAACAAAAGAAATGGTAATTGTGATTTCATAGAATATAACATTGGAACAAAGACCCACCAAATTCCAAAGATTGATATGATGACTTTTTATGGCAAGGATCCCGTAACATGGATACTATAGATGGAACAATATTTCGATCTCCATAATGTGCAAAACACACAAAAGGTATGCATTGCAACTTTGTATTTGGAACCAAATCAATTTGTATGGTATCGATGTCTTTTCTCTCATAAAAAAATTGTCACTTGGGTAATTTTTACAGAAGAAATGATAGCACATTATGAGGATACAAAAAACAACACTTCTTTTAGCCAATTGATAAATCTCAAACAAAAGGGTTCAATGACGGAGCACATTGAGGACTTCAAAAAATTGAATATAAGGGTAAAAGATATTCCAGAGGAGCACATGGTTGATGTGTTCATAGGGACTTTAAAGGATAACATCCAACATTAGGTTTGCCTTTGGGAACCTGATTCATTGGAGAAGGCATTTAGGTTGGCAAGAAAAACGGAAAGCAAAATTATGGCAACAAGGAAGCCTACCACTCACAACTATAAAGATGGAAGTGTTGTTGCTCCTAGCCTTCCACAACCTACAAGGTTGACACCACAATAATTGGAAGAAAAAAGAGCAAAAGGGCTTTGTTACAGTTGTGATAGAAAATATACTAAAGGTCATAAGTATGCTGAGAAGAAATTATTTTACATAGATTGTGAAGAGGAGGAAGAAAAGGAAAAGGAAACATCAAAAGAAGAGGATACACACCAGGAAAAAACCCTTGAGAAAGAATAAATGAATCTATCCATGCCTTGTAATGCATTGGTCGGAAGTACCACTCCTCAAATGATCAAGATAGAAGGACATTTTAAGAAGAAAAAGGTAATAGTGTTGATTGATCCGAGCAGTACCCATAATTTTATTCATTGTAAGATAGCCAAGGAATTGAATTTCTTCCTATATCCAGCACCAAAGTGTCAAGTGATGGTTGCAAGTGGAGGAACCATAAATTACTCTCGAAATTGCCATAATATCAAGCTATCCATGGTAGAATATGTATTGAATCGCCCAATGCCTTCCATTCCAAAGGGTGATGTTGATGTTGTACTAGGATTCCAATGACTACAATCCTTGTGTATAATAGCCTTTAATTTTCGAGAACTTTTCATGAAATTTTCTTCGGAAGGAAAGGAAGTTGAATTAAAGGGTATTGCAGGGAAACCGAGAAAGATAATCAGCTCTAATGGAATGACAAATATTCTAAAGAAAGAACAACAAGGCGTAATTTCACAATTATGTTCGCCAGAGGTTCCCACATCGAAATCATCTATTTCTCCATATCTCCAAAAAGTCTTGAACAACCATTCCAAGGTATTTGAGGCTCCCAAAGGCCTCCCACCTATTCGTGATCATGATCATGCTATTCATTTGACTCCAGGAAGTGTTCCTCCAAACATCAGGCCTTACAAATATCCCTATGCCCAAAAAGTGAAATTGAACATATGGTTACAAAAATGCTAGAGGCTGGTATAATTCATCCTAGTCAAAGTTCTTTCTCTACTCTAGTAGTATTGGTCCACAAGAAGGATGGGTCATGGTGCATGTGTCCGGATTATAGGGATATCAACAAGCTCACTATTAAAGATAAATTCTCCATTCCTGTCATTAATTAATTATTGGATGAATTGCATGGACCAGTTTACTTCACCAAGTTGGATCTTCGTTCAGGATATCATCAAATCAGAATGAACACTAAAGACATTCTGAAAACAACATTTATAACTCATGAGGTTCATTATGAATTTTTGGTCATGCCTTTTGGCCTTACCAATGTACCTTCTACATTTCAAGTTTTGATGAATTCCATTTTCAAACCCTTCCTTAGAAAATTTGTGTTAGTATTTTTTGATGATATACTAATCTATAGCAAGTCTTGGAAGGATCATGTTGAAAATGTTGACAGGGTTCTGAAACTATTGGAGGAGATACAATTATATGCAAAAAGATCCAAAAGTTTCTTTGGAGCACAAGACGTGGAATATCTAGGTCATATTGTATCTCATGAAGGTGTTAAGGTAGACCCTAGCAAAATTAAATCCATTAAGGAATGGAGATTCCCCACATTCATAAAGCATCTACGAGGATTTCTCAGGTTGACAGGGTATTATTGCAAGTTTGTTAAGAATTATGGGAGAATAGTAGCACCTCTAACAACATTACTGAATAAAAATGCATTTTCATGGACTCCAGAAGCAGCGAAAGCCTTTGAACATCTTAAAAAGTCAATGTGCCAAGCACCGGTCTTAACTGCGCCGGACTTCACAAAACCTTTATTGTGGAATGTGATGCCTCAGGAAATGGAATTGGTGTTGTTTTAATGCAAGAAGAAAGACCCATTGCTTTCGAAAGTCGTCCAATAAAAGAAAAGTATTTACACAAAGCTATTTATGAGAAGGAAATGTTGGCAATACTACATGCACTTAAGAAATGGTGACCCTATCTAATGGGAAGACAATTCAAGGTAAAAACTGATCATGATAGCCTTAAATACTTTTTAGAATAAACATTATCTGCAGAAGAGCAGCAAAAATGGGTCACAAAGATGTTGAGTTATGACTTTGAAATCATCTATAAAAAAGGGAAGCAAAATGTTGTGGCAGATGCACTCTCAAGAAAGGATGAGGATGTGGAAGCATTGCTTCGCGCCATTTCTATTATCAAACCAGATTGGATAAACGAAGCAAGGAATGAATGGAAGAATGACGAAGAAGTGTGGGCACTCATTCAAAAGTTACAACAAGATCCCAATACATCTGATACATTTAGCTGGAAAAATGATTCATTATGGTACAAAGATCGCTTATACCTACGTAAGTATTCTCAACACAAACAAAAGATTCTTATGGAATTGCATACCTCTCCCTTAGCAGGGCACTTGGGATTTTAAAAACTTACCACAGGGTTAAGAATGATTTTTTTTTGGATGGCCTTAAATTGGATATTCAAAATTTTGTGGCGGAATGTTTGGTTTGCCAACAAAATAAATTTGAAACAATTAAGGCCCTAGGTCTATTACAACCTTTATCCATTCCAAGCCAACGTTGGGGGGAGGTTTCAATGGATTTTATCATAGGTTTACCCAAGTCTGAAGGAAAAAGTGTCATCATGTTGATAGTTGACAGTCTTACCAAGTATGCACACTTTTGTGCATTATTGCATCCATTTAAAGAAAGTACAGTTTCTATTGCATTTATGGAAACAATTCAAAAGCTACATGGAAACCCAAAGATTAGTGTAAGCGACAGAGATCCCATTTTCACTGGAAAATTTTGGACAAAATTATTTTCTTGTCTTGGTACTCAGTTAGCTCATAGCTCATCTTATCATCCTCAATCTAATGGGCAAACTGAGAT
>APFE030929207.1:5673-35627 GCA_000404065.3 Pinus taeda | reverse complement strand
AAACAACAAGCATATCAACATTGCAGTGAAAGAAGTTTTGATGTAGGTGACTGGGTATTCCTACAGCTACAATCATATAAACAAATGTCCCTCAAGCAAGCTAAGAAGGATAATAAATTATCACCAAAGTATTATCATCTATACAAGGTGTTGCAAAAGATTGGTACTATGGCATACAAATTGGAGCTCCCTGCAGCTTCCCGAGTGCACATAGTATTCCATGTTTCATGCTTAAAAAAGGTTATATGTGACAAAATCCCAATTCAAACAATATTGCCAAAACTTGACAAGGAAGGAAAAAGCATATTGGAACCTGAAGAAGTCACAGAAACAAGAACTCAATAGTTATGAAATCGATCAATTTCGGAGTATCTCATCAAGTGGAAGAACTTACCCGCTGAAGATTCCACATGGGAGGGTGAGAATTTTATACATAAATATCCAAAACTACTCAAGCGTTGAGGACAACACTTTTTTGAAGGAGATGGGCATGTTAGGTGCCTATAATACTAGTGATTCCCCTATTACTATTGTCATTGTAGCCCTTATTGTTATTTTTGTGCCCCTATTGTCCCCATATTGTTATTATTGTGCTGCATAGAAGCCCACTATTGTTATTTTGTGCCCTTATATTATTATTGTTATGTAAACTTTGATTATATTGTGACCCATTAGACTCCTATATATAGAAAGGAGGTTTTATCATTTGTATCATCCAAGAATTGTTCATTTGTGTAATGTAAAGGAGGTTGCCCCCTCGAAGAGGCTGATTTTTGAAGGTGTTGATCTATCTTTTCTTCTATTTTGTGAGCTTGTTGCATAACATTATGTCAAATTACAAGAAAAAATAGATAATAAGGATGACATATAAAAGGAAACATAACTTAGGTAATAGTGGTTGACGAAGTTACAAGGCATGGATTTTAAAGTCAAAATGGTAGGAAAAGATAGGGAAAATAGGTACAAAAGAATGTCAATTATGCATCCCAATAGGAATTTAATGTGTAATGGATATACAAAAAAGTCCCTCGTTGAGTCAAGAACTGCAGAAGGATGCTCAGGCTATGAGTAAAATTCTTTGTAGTTTACCTGAGATAGAATTTAAGAAGATTATGCATAATGAAACTGCAAAGGATGTATGGGACAAGATGAAAACTACAAAGTATTTATGGGACAAGATGCAAGCCTTCCATGAAGGGGATAACAGTGAAATAAAAGTAGATGCAGAAGAATTTCAATCACTAGGTAAGTTTCTATTTTGTTTTAAATGTTTGAAGATAGGCTATCTTGCTTTTTCATGTTCTAAAAACCATGATTAAGTGCATAGGAATGACGAAGTATTCAATGTATCTAAAGAAGAAAATTGTAATCTATTAGAATATGAGTATGGACATGTAGAAGAATTAGTTTCTTTCATGTAAGTTGTTGCTACAAATTTAGAACAAGAAACGTTAGAAAGCAAAATTAATTTCAGAAGGAAACTTGGCATGCCTCAGAAAAGATTAAGAGTCTCAAGGAGAAGTTGCACGTTTATGAGAATGGGGATCAGGATGTGGATAAATAAAATAAAATTGTTGCTACTAATGATAGATAATATGCGTGGTTGATGACAGTGTATCCGAAATTGGTGTTCATATCAACCAAAGTTGATGTTACTTGCTAATGAGGATGCTTATTGTAGAGATCAGAGTTTTTGTTCAGTGTTGATTTATTGCCCACAAATAAGGTTTGTGTTGTAGGGATATGTCATGAAGGACTTGGATTAGTGAGCTATTGAAGAATATGTTGATGGTTTTAGAGTTTATGTTGCAGGGATGTGTGCATGTCAATGATAGGTGTGTTTATGTTGTTGATTGGCATGAGAGTGATGTTGTGTTGCAATGTTGAGTTAGAGTTTGTGTTGCAATTAGTGTTAATATGTTGATGAATTTCTTTCTTACTGAATGATTGTTGAACTAGAAATGATAATGAGGTTGTTACTGAGTATGATGATTTGTTGACGATAGAGAAGGAGTATGCAATTTTTTAGATGAAAAGGTTGCATCAGAATGTGTTAATGACTTAGTGAGTGTTTCATTGAGCGGAATTGTAATCCGATAAAGGAGTAAATTTTGAAATTTATGATAAAAGAAGTGGATCTAGTTTGAAAATGGATGAAAGGGAGGTCCATGGTGTTTGGGGGTTGGTTCCTCTAGCTGGTTGAGGCCAACGAATTGATTTAAGGGAGTAGGTTCTTCCTGCTGGTGGGTGCTAGTGAAACTATGAAGGGAGTGGATTTTTCTTGCTAGTGGGTGCCAGAAAAATTGTGGAGTGGGAGCTTCTTGTTAGTGGGTGTCAATGAAGCAATGAAGGAAGTGGGTGCTTATTGTTAGTGAGTGCTAACAAAATAGTGAAAGGGAGTAGGTTCTTCCTACTGGTCGATGCCATTGAACATATGTAAAGAAATATTTAAGAAGAGAAGAAGAAGAATGATGGTTTTCTCCCTTTATGGGTTTCCACCTTAAAAAAAATTGTCTTATGTGTTGCTCATGTGATATGTCATGTTTCTTGATCTATTGATTTCATGCATGTTATTGTTAATTATTTATTAAATATTGTTTAAAAAGGATATCTTAAAGTATAATTGTTAATGATAATAAATCAAATATTGATTCACCCCCTTGTTAATATTTCCAACAATTGGTATCAAAGTAGGTCCTTCATAAATCAGTTTAATGACTGGAAGGAGATCCAAGGAATTATGGAAAATAAAAGGAAGCACAAGAAGTAGACATCTCAGAAGAAGAAGACACTTCAGAAGGACTATGGTTGTGCAGGTAATGTACCAGATGTAGTTGCATTATTAACAATTGTCGAAAAAGAACAATCAGATGCAGAACAAATAATGGATCATCAAGTCATGGAAAGAATGGATGAAATATAGATTAATATCTCTTGGATCTGATGTTTGGCATTTAGTGTGTAATGGATATACTAAAAGTCCCTCATCGAGTCAAGAACTGTAGAAGGATGCTCAAGCTATGAATGAGATTCTTTTTAGTTTACCTGAACCATAATTTAAGAATACTACGCATAATGAAGTTGCAATGGATGTATGGGAAAAGATGAAAAATGCAAAGGATTTATGGGACAGGTTGTAAGCCTTCCATGAAGGGGATAATAGTTAAAGCAATGTAGATGTAGAAGAATTTCAGTCATCATGTAAGTTTCTATTTTTCCATAAATGTCTGAAGATAGGCCATCTTGTTTCTTCATGTTCTCAAAACCATGATCAAGAGCATAGGAATGAGGAAGTATTCAATGTGTCTGAATAATAAAATTGTAATCTATTAGAAGATGAGTGTGGAAATGTAGAAGAATCAATTTCTTTCATGTCAAGTGGTATTACAAATTCAGAAGAAGAAAGGTTAGAAAGGGAATTTGATTCCAGAAGGAAACGTGTCCTTTCCTTAGAAAATATTGAGAGTCTCAAAGAGAAGTTGCAAGTATATGAGAATAGGGATCAGGTGTGGATAAATCAAAGAAAATTGTAATAGTCCTACAAACCAACTAGAAGAAGTTAAAAGAGCCAATGAAGTAGTGACTAGACAACTTAACGAAAGGGAAACCCATTGTGAGGGACATGAAGTTGAGACCATGTCTCTAAGGACTAATCTAGAAAAGACAAATGAACAGAATAATAATTTACTCCATATATTTGATGAACAAGAATATGGGATTAAAGAAGAAGTTATCAAGTTGAAAACTGGTTTAGAAGAGGTAAGAAGAGTTGAAGAAGTAATAATCAATCAACTAAAAGAAAGGGAGGATCATTGTGAGATATTAGAAACAGAGGTTGTCACTTTAAGAAGTGATTTAGAATAAAAGTTCAAACAACCAAACTTCAAGATAATTCCAAAATATTGGATAATCTACTTAATTGCCAAAGGTCTCCCTCCATCAAATCAAGTATTAGATTTCATGAAACAGCTAAGGGAGAATCCAACTCACAAGCATGTGTAGGCCATCTAAGAGACAATAAGGAAACATCTGGAAACCCTTCTTAAAGAAACAAGTGATAGTAGAATACCAAAAGAAAGTAAGGAGATCAATAATAAAGGAAGAAAGCAGCAGAACCAAAAGCCCTGAAGAGTGATTTTTACAAGAATACCATTTGCTCCAAGGGACGAGTATAGAATAAATACAAGCTTCCAAAGGAGAAACAACAATTCCTTTTCTCTTTTGATGAATGATGTTGAGTGATTTATTTGCCACAACTATGGACACATTGTAGCTAATTGTAGAAGCAGATTATTCAATCAAAATTCTCAAGCAAGCAGAAAACTCCCCATAAGAAGATCAATTGTTCCCAGGCATATAGGTATCTTTCATGGTTATTGTTTTTCATGTTTCTTATTCAGTCATAAGGCTATATATTGCAGATCATATGGAAATAAAAGGAATGTGAGGCAAAGATCATATATGTGGAATGGTTTTAGAAGATATGACTCTTTTTCCCCATCTTTTGGTCGCATAAGATTTTATGCATGCAATAAGTTTGGACACATGGAAAAGTATCGCATGAGTGAATTAGGACAATCCAATCAACAAAAATAATTGACATAGAACAAGAAATTGAATTATAAATCAAAGGAATATCCATTTAACAAATTTCAGCATACTAAAGCATTGAAGATAAAGGAAAAGAAGCAAGAGACGTGTAGTCTTGCTCTATATGCTCCGAATGAAGATAATTTCTAGTACATAGACAATGGATTCTCTAGTCATATGATTGGTGATAAAAGTGTATTTCTCTCTCTAAAGAAAACTACATGTGGCAATGTTGTTTTAGGAGAACAATCATTAGCCAAAGTGATAGGAAAACGTAAAATCGACCTTGAAAGAAATAATATATATGTATTCAATGTTCTATTTGTTGAAGGGATACAACACAACATCTTGAGCTTGAGTCAAATAGTTGATAGAGGACATGAATTCATATTCAATTCAAGAGGATGTGGGATTATAGAAGAAGACACTAGAAAGTTAATAGCAAAAGGAACCAAAACTCTATACAAGGTATATGCATTGAAAAGAAGTAATAGATGAAATAAGAAATTGAAGGCAATCTCTTCGTCTGATTATGAATAAGGGAAGTAGGGTCCATTTGTAGTCCATTAGTACCTATTATAGACACAATGAGCATTACATAAGAAAGCATTCATTTGGTCTTGAATATGGATCCCGGTTGGGATTCGAAACGTTGGCAAGAAAGTGTTCTTACTGTGGATTCTCCGGTAATTAAATCAAAATGAAATAAAGAATGGCACAGTACTAGGGGAAGCATAATATGGCATCTCAAGGAAGAATATTTGTTGATAAAGCTACAATAGAAGAGTGATGTTTAGTCAGGTCCATAGGAGTTGTTTCAAAAGCAAGGTAAATGTTAGGAGATCAACATGGAAGGATAGTGCATGAACATAGAGGTAGCATGCCCAACAAAAGATCAAAACAACAATTGTTTGACATTGATGTCACATTGTTTTGCAGAAGCCACAAAAGTTATCTGCAATATTTATGGTTTATAATGATTGATTTGCAAGTGTGCCACACGCTATGGGGGAGAAAGTATTTTTTTTGTCCCCTAAAAATGGTGTCGCAAGGGTATAATTCACAAGTATCAGTAGGAAAAGGAGTTAATAAATTATATGACCTTTGTACTTGGATATGCACTGGAATCACATCATATGAATTCCCTTTTCAATTGATGTCAAAGTGGGAGAGGGACATTAATCACAAGATTGGCTATAGTAGGTTGTTTCCATCAATACCAAAGGTGTAGTAATTGTTGGCATTGTGTCGGTATTGAAGTCAACCTAGTGCATTTCTTATGAGTATGGTTGTGTAATGTCATTGGACTATTGATGATCATGAAGAAATGTTAGAGAGTATGGTTACATAATGTCATTGGATAGTTGATCATTATGAAGAAATGATGGATGTCGGGTAGTTAGACAGATGTTTATTTCTATTTGAAGTGAATCTTCAAGCATGAAGAAGATATTGGTTTATTCAGGAATGAACGTTGATTAGAAATGGCTAGCCAACGTTTTTAACCTAGATTGTCAGTTTGTAAACCATATCGACAACCTAGATTAACTATTGGTAATTAGCATCCACATTCCAAAGCATGGAAAATAATACGAGGCCTCCAAAATCATGGCCTTCTACCTTGGTTTTTTCCCATGGTAATCTCGTGTTGGTGTCAGATCTCATTTACCATCGAAATTTACCAAAGGATTTCCCAAGGCAATTTGATGGCTAAATTGATTTGGTCTTTGATCAATGGATATAAATCTATGCATGGAATCAAAGGAATTGAGCAGGGTGAGCGATCGAGTGGTGCGATTTGATTACCATAATTGTGTTTTCTTTCTATTCTGGCACTGGTGGATGATCATCATATGGATGTGTCTCTCTCACATCATTAAAGCAAAATTGTCTAGGGCAAATTACCTTTATGTTTTTACCCTTTTTTTGGCCTAGGTGTGATCGAGTTCCATGTGATCGAGTTCCATGGGGTTGATTAAGCTCACGATCTAGAAAATTAGTATGAAGTGGTCAGGGTCACATTCCCTCGCATTTGAGAAATTGGAACGTGTTTGAAAGCTTAAGGCTCATGGTGTGGTCTCTGACCCCTATGCAAAGACCATAGGAAGGCGTATGAATGGAAGACATAATGCAAAGATCGAGTGGAGCATCAATTCAATAATATGGATCATGCAACATGATCAATTGTTTTATATAGCTCCGCTTTATGTAATGATGTGGTGTTGATAATTTGAACACAATAGTGACCTGCTCCATAGATGTGTATCCATTATTTGGTACAGAGATGTTCATGTGTATGAGTAACGTAAGGATTGACTTAAGTTCTGTAGTCAAGGTGAATCTATGAGAAATTGGGTGATCTGGCTTTGGTGGAGAACATTGATGGTGTTCTGGTGATTAGTGTATAGTAATGATAGAGGAGTTATGTGTTCTATGGCATATCTTGTTAGTGCCTTAGTGTGATTGGTTGTGATATATGCTTTGGTGTAATCGTATCAAATGTGCCAAATTATAACGTGAAGCCATGATCTAGTATAGCCCAAGATTTCATAATAAGGTGTGTGCAAATAAGGAGTTTGCTTATTTGTTGTCTCTGATGTTGTGCAAAGAATGAGTGTGTGAGGATTATGTAGTGAGAGTGTATGGAATTAGAGTGATCAAGCATTGTTCATCAATTTATGGTCTAACTTGTGATTGTGTGACTAAGGATGGCTTAATTTGGTGATTAGATGTGTGCACACTTATGCTCTTAAAATTGTGCCTGAAGGGTATGTGCATCCACAAAGGTGTAATCCCAAGTTTTGAGGAGGTGGCCCAATATGCAGAATATATGGGGTATGAACCGATGTTCCCATATGATGTCATAATATGTTGTTGTGATGCGTTATGGTCTTTTACTTCATTTTGGTACATTTTTATGTAGTTGTCTTCTAGTTATATAAAACTTTTGAAATTGTAATCAGTTAAGAGTTCAGAACTATTTGTGTTGGTGTTGATTTGATCCTCATAACGATATGGTGATAACAGTGTTTTGATTGTAAGGCAAAAGGGGTAAAGATTGTCTATCTTTGTTGCAAGTATAATAATTATCAAAAATTGTTGATAGTTCATGAAATGAGGCTTGAACTTAACCAATAGTATATTATGGTAGAACTTATTTCTTATGTTGATTGATAGGGGTACTTTTGCCTGGGTTGTCTATGAAGTTTGAGGCTTGTTGGTGAAGCTATGTTTATATATTGATATGATGTTAGATCCCTCTTGATTGTATGTCTACTGACAAGTCATAGATGTTAGAGTTGGTTAATATTATTGAGTATGATTATGAATAGTACCTTATCTAATGATATGTTGAGTTTGAGTTTGATTGTTGTGATGTTGATATCAAATGAGTATATGAATGCTTATGAAAAGGTATGGGATCGATATTATGATAGGGCTACATTAATACTAATGTTGCATGGTATGTTGAGATGTATATTGTTCAGAATATATGTTGTTGATTGGAGAAATTGTATTGAGAGATAAGGGCAGTCCACAAATGCTTGTATATTATTGGGCCTGATCATGATAATGTGTTGCTGCTACTAATGATAGAGAAAATGTGTGGTTGATGAAAATGTATCCAAAATTTTCGTTCCTATAAACCAAAGTTCATTTCACCTACGAATGAGGATGCTTGTTGCAGAGATTAGGGGTTTTGTTGAGTGTTGATATGTTTCCCAGAACTAGGGTTTGTGTTGTAGGGATACGTCATGAAGGACTTGGATTAGTGAGTTAGTGAAGGATATGTTGAGGGTTTCAAAGCATATGTTGCACATATGTGTGCATGTCAATGACAAGAGTATGGTTATGTTGTTGATTGATATAATCATGATGATGTGTTACAATGTTGAGTTAGGATTTGAGTTTCAATTATTGTTAGTATGTTGATGAAGCTCTTGCTTGCTAAGTGATTGTTGAACTAGCGATGATGATGAGGTTATTGTTGAATATGATGAGTTGTTGGTGACAAAAAAAGAGTATGAAATTTTTGAGATGACAAGGTTGCATGACAATACATTAATGACTAATTAATTGTTTTTCTTACCAAAATTGTAATATGATAAAGGGTTTGTATTACTTTTGAAATGTGTGCTAATAGGAGTGGATCCAATTTGAAAATGGATGAAAGGGAGGTCCATAGTTTTTTTGGGTTTGATGCTTACAACTAGTTGGTGCCAACAAAATAATTTAAGAGAGTAGGTGCTCCCTACTAGTGGGTGCCATCGAAACTGTGAAGGGAGTGGATGATTCCTACTAGTGGGTGCCAATGAAACTGTAAAAAGAGTGGGTGCTTCCTGATGGTGGGTGCGAGCGAAACAGTGAAGGGAGTGGGTTCTCCTGTTGGTAGGTGCCGATGAAATAGTGAAGGGAGTGGGTGCTTCCTATTGTTGGATGCCAATGAAATATTAAAAGGGAGTCGATGCTTTCTACTAGTTGGTGTCAGTGAACATATGTAAAGAAAGATTTAAGAAGAGAAGAAGAAGAATGGTGGTTTTCTCCCTTTATGGGTTTACACCTAAAAAATATTTGTGTCATATTTGTTTCTCATGTGATATGTCTTATGGTTCTTGATATATTGATTTCATGCATGGTATTGTTGATGCTTTATTAAGTATTGTTTATAAAGGAGGTGTTCAAGTTTAAATTGTAATCATAATAACTGAAATATTGATTCACGCTCACTCTCAATAATTCCAACAGGGCATGCCAAGTTACAAAACACTGAAGTAGGTGATCCATATCTAGGTATACTTTATCATTTTGCACCTTAGTTTGCACAGATAAGCTAGCAAAGAGTAGGCTACCATCATACCAGGAGAATCTTGATGTGACAAGAAGATTAAATATACCACCATTCCCTTTTTTCCCTAGCAAAAATAAAATATCAACCCTAGCTAGGAGAATGAAAATCTAAAGGCCAAGGCAGTCAACTACTAAGCAAAGTAAATCATCTTTTGGCTTGATATTTCAACCACAGATGATAAATGAACGGTCTATTTTTTTAAATACTTTTTTTCCAACTCATAATGCACCCATCAAACTTAAGGGTATCAGTGTGCTATCTTGACCTAATTGCACCATATAATGATATAAAGTGATATAAGTGTGAACTGTTGTAATTAAAACTTTGTGGAGGTTTATTTTGGTGTGCATAAAATTTTAGCACAACCATGCATCTACTATATCAAAATTCCCTAGTGCACTAATATAAAATAGGCACACCACTTTCTTAAAAAGGCATTCAAATTTTGTTTGAAGATAGAATGTTAACATTCTTCCCATCCTTTATTTTCAAAATATAGACATGTATTGATTGGATTTTATTTGAAATGTAGGGAGAAAGAGTGATAATATCAAATGGTCAATTCTTTAGATTCCTCATTCTATATCATTCCAAATTCATCAATTTCCCCCTTGTCATTTGCATAAAGTCAAGGATTTTTTTTTTTAATTGAATTTATGTTATATTTGCACATACATTTGAATAGTTATGCCTTGAGTTTTACAAGATTTGCATACAAAATTAAGTTTAGATGCAAAAGATATTCCACCAGTTTGAAAATATCACAAGATTTTATATAAAGCAAGCCATTGTAGGTAGATGGTAGACAAAAATGAAGAGCCACTTTACCTTGCCAAAATAACATGACATCTTCTAGCAACCATCTTGTGCCAATGGTACTTCACCTTGAACTAGAACTCTTTTATGACACCCCAATAATGTTGGCAATATGATACAAGTGTTGTCCTTGATGGAAACTCACTCACAGGTCAATTCAGGTTTGATAAAATGCAACTCACAGTACAACAGGAATATTCAGAGGTAACAGGGGCAGTGATACAGAAGAACAGGAAGATGGAACTAAGGTCTACTGATCAGAATAAAGAAGGTGAAGGAAAAGGTTGATGTAAAGCAATTTAAGAAGTATACGCAGGTCCACTTAGTCAAAATGGCGTATACACGCTGGTACATAGAACAAAAAGAGCGTATACATATACACGGACTCTCACAAGAGGAAAAGCGTGTATAGGTTGGAAAATCAAGGTTTTGGTCCAAGGTATTTGGTCCGAGGTATTTGATCCGAGGTATTCGGTCCAAGGTACTGGTCCTAAGTGGTATTGGTCTGAGGTATTGAGAAAGGCATAAAACTATATAAGGAGGAGAAGATCATTAGGCCAGGGTGTGGAAGTGAATGGGTTTCTAAGGAATACTTCTATCTGAAGTATATTTTATGTTTCAGGGGCTATGTTGGTGATTTGATCTAAAATATTTATGTGCACCTTGAATTCAATGTTAGATCAGGATCATGAGACCTGAAATGACTTATCATTGAATGATCTGATATCAGTTGGGCTAGATATGATTATGTACACCTATTTTATTCTTTAAATGTCATTATCTGGGTTTGTTTGAAGTCCAAAATTACAACAAAGTTATGAGCCAATATTTGCAGATCTGTACGATGGTTCGTCTCGGTAAAAGCACATGTACACGCAGGTTCTACTCTTCCAAGTAGTGTATACAAAAGAAAACCCTTTTTCTTTAGATCTGACTGATCTATCTGATCAATTCTGTTGTTTTACTATTGTCTTTCAATGAAGTCTTCTTAGATCTGAATGTAAACCTAAATGCATAAGGAGTTTGTTATCTGATTGATTGATTGTATAAGTGAGAAGGGTGATCTCTGTTGTTGCATGTGTAAAGCTCGGTAAATAGACAGTAGATGGTCAGTATATTGTTGGTTGGTACAGACTTGATTCAGAAGTTTTATGCTTCAATAGTTTTGAAGGTATACGCAGGTTTGATTACAAGAAGTAGTATATACATGCAATTTAGGTTCAGTAAAGTAGCATGTACATTCTGATGCATGATTTTTGAGATTACAGTTGGTTCTGAATGATGATGCAGGTTTTTGGGTTCAACATAGTGTTCTGTGACAGTGATCTGATTGTTCAGATTAACTGAATGTTAGTTGATGCAGATTAACTTTCAAAATCTGATGGGTCCAATATGAAATTTGATGAAACGAGGCCTTCATGTGTATTGTTATGTACTAGGAGCATCCAGTCTAAAAATTTATGAAACGTGGTCCCTGGAGGAAGAGAGAAGGTCGTAGCCTTCTGTAGGTCGACGCCTATGTACTAGTAATCACATTGGCTAGTAAAAGAGCTAGGGGGTTGCAGCTCCCTTCCAGTAGAAGCTAGAAAACGAGAGAAGGTTATAGCCTTCTGCAGGTGGCTGCTTCTGTACTGGTATGAGTCTGCACCAGTACAAGATTGTAAACAAATTTTCTTATTATTAAAAGAAGACAGAGATGACAGCAACAGGTGGTTTTCACCCACATTGGGTTTCCACCTTAAATCTTGGTGTTCATGTGTGTTTCTTATGTGTGATGTTTTATTCTGTTTTTACTGCTATGTTTAATAAGTTATTGATGCACTGGTTAAAGATCAACACATGATAAATTGTCTAAATCAAAAATTTTATGGGTGTACGTTGGTTTCTCTAATCATAGTTGTGTGTACACACTAGTTCACTTCACAGAAGTAGTGTATATAAATCTTTTTGAGAAAAGAAAAAAATTTGATCAGATAATACTAATTCACCCCCCTCTCAATATTATTTCCAAACAATTGGTATCAGAGCAGGTCCTTTTGAAGAAGCTTGATCGCTTGAAGGAATATCTTTCAAGATGAATAATCACGAAGGCATGGGATCCATCAGACCACCAATCTTTAATGGGAGAAACCTAGTATATTGGAAAATAAGAAGCATAGCTTATCTACAATCGCTTGGAGCATATGTTTGGGAAATTGTAGAAGAAGCATATCAATTTACAGCAGCAATTCCTATAGACTCTGCAGGTAAGAAGTTATACGAAACCAATGCCAAAGTTGCCAATACATTTTTGGGAATCTTGTCAGAATCAGAATTTGTCAAATTCATGCAGCTCAAGATAGCCAAAGAAATATGGGACAAAATCATTCAAAGCTATGAAGGAGACTCTCAAGTAAAACGTGCTAAGCTTCAAACTCTCAGAATTCAGTATGAAACTCTTAAGATGCATAGAGATGAGAGTGTTGCTAGTTACTTCTTACGTATAGATGAGATTGTTAATTGTATGAAGAATCTGGGTGAAGAGATAAATGAAGTTACATTAGTGGAGAAATTTTTGAGATCTTTGTCTTCTAAATTTGAGTCAAAAGTGTTTGCCATAGAGGAAAAACAGGATCTTCAAACTATTACAGTGACTCAACTCCATGGAATCCTAACTGCCTTTGAAATGAGAAAAGGAGGTGCATCAGATATGAGAGAAGTCGCTTTTAAAGCATCAGCAAGGGTAAAATAAAAGGAGGAGCACAATGAATCAGGACACATTTCAGAAGAAGAGGATGAGGTAAATTTTGTCAGGAAGCTTCAACGGGGTTCTGGAAGATTCAGCGGTAAGCTACCTTTCAAATGCTTTGCTTGTGGTAGAGTCGGCCACTATGCTGCCAAATGTCCTCATAAAGATAAATATGAAAAGGGAAAGGAATATGTTAAAGGCAATAGAAAACAGGTTGTGAATAAAAGCAGTTACTATACACATGAAGATAGTGATGGTTTATCTAATAGTGATGAAGATGAAACTTAACAAGATTATAGACTACTCATGGCCTATGACAATGATGATTTTTTGGATGCATTAGAAGAGGAAGATTTTCTTGAAGAAATCACTAAATAGAGGAGGAATGACCTGTTATAGAGTTTTATGAACCCAACGTTTCGAACTACCAAGTGAGTCCATCATCAGGAGATGCGTCAATAGATATTCTAAAGATATTAATGATGTATCCATGAGCTATAATTTATGGTATATATATATATATATATAGGTTATGAAGAATTAATCTAAGAAATTAGGTCGGCCATATACCAATTAGTTTGTTAATATATATATATATATATATATATATATATATATATATATATAATTTTATTTTTTAATTAATTTATTTATTTTGTTTATTTAATTAATTTGTTCAATTAAATATTTAATTCCTTCTAATTTTATATATAATTTCCTATTGTTAATTTCTACTTATTTTAATTTGAGTTATATATGTTACTATAATATTATAATTAATAAACTATGATTTTAGTTTATTTTAATATTATCAAATGATTAGTTATGAAATAGCCCATTATTTATTTATTTGTTTATATTAGTTTTTGTTTTATTTGTTTAAGTAGGACGTTAGATAATGTTTCCTTGTTGTTTTGATTTATATTTTATTAATTTTTTAATGAGAGAGGAGGGATTAAATTATTAAAAGGGATATGAGTTAATTATTGATTCTTTAAGATTTCAAGTAGAGGTTTCCAGGTGTTGCTTAGTTTTAATCCATCGTCTCGGTTCAAGTTGTTCTTCTTTTTTCTATTTCAATGGCTTCTTTGATTTTCCTTTTAAGATAGTGGTCTTCTTTTCTAACTAGTTTCAATTCTTCTATGCAGATGTAATGAGAGGAAGAGTGAACATGTTCTGCTAAGGCCGATTTTGAGGTCCTTTCTCTTCTTAAGTCGGCAGTGTGTTCTTTAATTCTGATGTTAAGAGACCTACCCCTTTAAGATTATCCAGAGCGAAACTAATTTCTAGTCTAAATTTTCTTAAAAATTGTAGAGACCATTGAAATAGAAAAAAGGAAGAACAACTTGAACCGAGATGATGGATTAAAACTAAGCAACATCTGGAAACCTCTACTTGAAATCTTAAAGAATCAATAATTAACTCATATCCCTTTTAATAATTTAATCCCTCCTCTCTCATTAAAAAATTAATAAAATATAAATCAAAACAACAAGGAAACATTATCTAACATCCTACTTAAACAAATAAAACAAAAACTAATATAAACACATAAATAAAGAATGGGCTATTCCGTAACCAATCATTTGATAATATTAAAATAAACTAAAATCATAGTTTATTAATTATAATATTATAGTAACAATATAATAACTCAAATTAAAATAAGTAGAAATTAACAATAAGAATTAATATATAAAAATTATAAGGAATAATTAAATTAATTAAACTAATTAATTAATTAATGAAACAATTAATGCATTAATTAAACAAATTAATTAATTAATTAATGAAACAACTTAATTAATTAATTAAACAAATTAATTAATTAATAATTAATTAATTAATAAAGAATTAATAAATTAATTTTAAAAAATAATAATATTAAATAAATAAATAAAAATCTAAATATTAACAAACTAATTGGATAATGGTTGACCTAATTTCTTAGATTAATTCTTTCATAACCTATATATATACCATAAATTATAGCTCATGGATACATCATTAATATCTTTAGAATATCTATTGACGCATCCCATGATGATGGACTCACTTGGTCGTCCGAAACGTTGGGTTCATAAAACTCTATAACAGGTCATTCCTCCTCTATTTGAAATCACTAAACTCAAAATCTGTTTAGAAGAAAAGAATATGATCATAGATACTTTGACACACCAACTTGCTGAAAGAGAAAAATGAAAATCTAGAACGTGAAATTGTGAGTCTAAGAAAATATATTAAGAAAACAAAATCTCTTAGTCTTAGATTTGCTAAAGGATCAAAAACTTTAAATGAAATCATCAAAGTTCAGTGATCTCCTCTGTTAAAGATAGGTCTTGGATACACTGAAGAATCATCTCAATCACAAAAGTCATCAACCTCCACCAGAAGCTATCTTGAGCAGCAAAGACCAGTGAACAGTGTGTCAATCGTCAGCAAAGGCCTAAAATTTATCATTAGGTAAATCATACTCAATTTACTCCAAGGATGAATATCGGTAGAAACTGTAACCAACAGATAAACAATGACAAAAGATCCTATGATTGCATAAACTTCTTTAATAGGAAATCTTTTTCATGTCATAACTTTGGTCACAAGGTTTCTCAATGTGTTGCTAACAAAACCATCATGGCTAGAGAAACACGAAATCAAAGGGATGTAACAAGAATCAAGAAAATTTCCTATAATAATTTTTCTCCTCTTGAAAATGAAATAGAATGCTCGATTTGTAACAACTTTGGTCATGAAGAATCTAAACGCAGGAGCAAATGTCGGCCAACACTTCAAAATGAGCAAACACCATTAAATCCCAAGATATGGAGAAGGAAGGAATCTCAATCAGAAAGATGTGGTAAAGCTTTGTATGCAAAAGGACAATAAAATCACTGGTACATTGACAGTGGATGCTCCAAACACATGATAGGTGATAAAGAGAAACTTCATTCATATAATGTTTTAGAAAAATAAAAGAATGTCTTATTTGGAAATGACACTCCAGCTGTCATTAAAGGTAAAGGTTATGTTTTCTTGAAAGAAAAGGTTAAAGTTGGAAATGTCATGTATGTAGATGGTTTAAAGCACAACCTCTTGAGTGTCAGTCAAATGTGTGATAAAGGAAATGAAGTGGTATTTTGATCAAATGGATGTGTCATTTGTGAGCTTGATACAGGAAAAACCGTGATAAAAGGTACAAGAACTCCAAACAACTTATACATACTCAAACGAGGATAGCAACAATGTTATCTGAGCAAAACAGATGAAAATTGGATGTGGCATAGAAGATTGGGACATCTAAGCTTTTCTCAAATAAGAAAAGCATGCAGGCTCAAGGCAGTTCGTGATCTTCTAGATATCAGTATCCCATAAAATACCATATGCAAACCATGTCAATTCGGTAAGAAAACCAGAGTTCACTTCATCGAAAAGGAAGGGTCAGCAAGTAAGCCTCTTGAACTCATCCATACTAATTTATGTGGACCAACAAGGAAAAATTCTCATTGAGGAGAAGAATACTTTATTTTGTTTATTGATGATTTTTCCAGGATGTGTTGGATAGGTCTTCTAAAGCATAAACATGAAGCATTTGAAAAGTTTAAAGCCTTCAAAGTTTAGTAGAAAATGAATCAAATCGAAAAATCAAATATCCCAGATCTGATAAAGGGGGAGAATTCATATCAGAAGAATTCTTTAACTTTTGTGAACAACATGGAATAAAAAGGGAATTTTCCACCGTAAGAACTCCTCAGCAAAATTGTGTGGTAGAAAGGATGAATAGAACAGTTCAACAAATGGCTTGAGATATGTTGGATGAATCTAGAACTCTTGCAACCTTCTGGGGTGAAGTTGAATTTGTTGTCGTGACTATTCTCAACAAAGCGAATGTTCGGGTAAATAGCAATCAAACTCCATATGAACTTTGGTATGGTAAGCCTCCTACTGTAAAACACTTTAGTGTTTTTGGAAGCAAATGTTTTATCAAAAGGACTAGTGAAAAACTTGGTAAGTTTGAACCCAGAGTAGACAAAGGTATTCTTCTTGGTTATTCATCCAGAAGTAAAGGATACAAATGTTATAATAAAAGACTTCGGAAAATTGTTGAAAGCATTGATGTTGTAGTTCATGAGGCATGCAGAAATCCGGAACAGATGAAATCAACATAGGAACGTGACAATGAGGAAGATGGGGAATGATTTCCCACATCAAATCAAAATGATATTGAAGAAGAAACTAATGAAGCACCAAAGGAAGATACAACAGACAAAGAAAAGACTCCATCCAGGTATGTTCAGAAGAATCATCCAGAATCTCAAATTCTAGGAGAAAAGGGGTCTGGAGTATAGACAAGAAGAACTCTTACAGGGACCTCAAGTTATCTAGAACTAATATCCTCCATAGAACCTCAAAATGTAAATGAAGCCTGCAAAGATGAATGTTGGGTCAAGGTCATGGATGAAGATTTAGGAAAAATAGAAAAGAATGATACTTGGGAATTAGTTCCTAGACCTCATGATAAAAATGTTATAGGAACAAAATGGATATTTAAGAATAAGTTGAATGAAAAATGGATAATTTATTAGAAACAAGGCAAGACTTGTTTGTAAAGGGTATGCTCAACAAGAAGGTATATATTTTGAAGAAACCTTGCACCTATTGCCAAACTTGAAGCCATAAGGATGTTTCTTTCCCTTTCTAGTTTTCGAAAATTCAAAGTATATCAAATGGATGTAAAATCATTGTTCCTTAATGGATATTTAGAAGAACTGTATATTGAACAACCAGAAGGATTCATTCTTGGAAATGATGAAAAACTCGTATGCAAGCTCAAAAAGGCTCTTTATGGTTTGAAACAGGATCCAAGGGCTTGGTATTACTGCCTTGACAAATATCTACAACAACAAGGTTTCACAAAAGGTTCTACAGATATCAATTTATACACAAAGATTGAAAATGATAACTGCTAATTATTGTTGTTTATGTTGATGATATCATCTTTGGTAGCAATGAAGAATGCATGAGTCAGAAGTTTTCTTCAGTAATGCAGCAAGAATTTGAAATGTCCTTACTTGGTGAACTTACTTATTTTCCTAGTCTACAAGTACAGCAAACAAAAGATGGTATCTTTCGTTCACAAACCAAATATCTCAAGCAGATCTTGAAGAAATACAGGATGGAAGATTCTAAACCAATATGTACTCCAATGGTAACAGGATGCAGTCTTAGCTCTAACGATGAATCGCCAGTAGTAAACCAACCAACTTACAGATCTATGATTGGAAGTCTGCTTTATCTAACAGGTACCAAACCTAAAATCATGCATGCAGTAGGAATTGTTGGAAGGTTCTAAGAAAATCCAACGGAATCACATCTCCAGGCAGTCAAAATAATCTTCAAATATCTTTAAGGAACTGGGGACTTTGGACTATGGTATCCTAAAGATACAGACCTTATCCTTCATGCATATACAGATGCAGATTAGGCAGGAAGTGTTGATAATCAAAAGAGCACTAGTGGAGGTGCATTCTATATGGGTTCTCGGTTAGTGTCATGGTTCAGCAAGAAACAAAGTTCGATTGCCTTATCTATAGCTGAAGAAGAATATGTGGTTGTTGCATCTTGTTGCACATAACTACTTTGGATGATGAAAACATTGAAATACATTCAGATCATATGTACTCCACCCATCTCCATTCTATGTGATAATACAAGTTCCATCAGTATTTCAAAAAATCCAGTCATGTATTCCAAGACCAAGCACATACCCATTAAGTACCATTTTCTATGAGAATAAGTGCTTGAACAAAAGGTTAAATTGTAGTATGTTCCCTCCAAAGAACAGGTTGTTGATATATTCACTAAACCACTTCCCAGAGAAACATTTGAATATCTCAGACAAAAGGTGGGAGTAGTTGCTGCATCATCCTGCTCTTAAATCCAGTTTTCATAGGAAGGTTATCATACGCAGGTTTCATGAAGTATAGTCACGTATACACACAGGTTTTTGTGGTTGAAGGAGAGTATATGTTTTTCTAACAGAAAAACAGTGGGATAGACTTTGATATGGGTGCTTTGTCTGATGTTTGATGATATGCTTTGTTCATTGATTTTTATCTGATTGATAAAGATTCCTTGATGAATGACTTGTTGACAATGCACAGGTACCACAGTTTCAAGGGGAGCATTGGCCTTCACACACATTCTGCATTGTTAGCATTTTGGTTACTAAATTCAAGTATGATTTGTTGTTTGAGACATAGGGTGTAATTTAAGTCTATATTTGAATGAGCCCTATTGGATAAATGATGTAATTTGTATCCCCACTTTGCATGGGATGGATGATGTAATATTTGTTGTATTTTTGTCATGTATAAACAATTGGTATATCCCCACTTGGTTGGGTGGATGAGTCAAAAGAGGTGTATCCCCACTTGGTTGGATGATTGATGTATGTATGAGTCATTGGTCATAAGGAGGTCATACTCACTTAGTTGAGTTATAGAGTCATGTTATTCCTTTGAATCATATCTCTGTAGACTCGACATGTACTCAAGGAGAGTATGAACAGTATAATGTATATCAAAGGAGGAAAGTTGCTAGGCCCACCCTTTGCCCTTGATGTCAAAGGGGGAGAGTATTTTGGTGTTGCATGTTATCTCTAATAGTTTCTACAGCTTGCAGTAATCAAAACCATCATGGTTGCCATCAAGTCCAAAGGGGGAGATTGTTGGCATTATGATACAAGTGTTGTCCTTGATGGAAACTCACTCACAAGTCAATTCAGGTTTGATAGAAGTCAACTCACAGTACAACAGGAATATTCAGAGGTAACAGGGTAGTGATACAAAAGAACAGGAAGATGGAACTAAGGTCTACTGATCAGAATAAAGAAGGTGAAGGAAAAGGTTGATGTAAAGCAGTTTAAGAAGAATACGCAGGTCCACTTAGTCAAAACGGTGTATACATGATGGTACATAGAACAAAAAGAGCGTATACTTATACACACACTCTCACAAGAGGAAAAGCGCATACAAGTTGGAAAATCAAGGTTTTGGTCCAAGGTATTTGGTCTAAGGTATTTGGTCCAAGGTATTTGGTCTGAGGTATTTGATCTGAGGTATTGGTCCAAGGTATTCGGTCCAACGTATTGGTCCTAAGTGGTTTTGGTTCGAGGTATTGAGAAAGGCATAAAACTATATAAGGAGGAGAATATCATTAGGCGAGGGTGTGGAAGTGAATGGGTTTCTAAGGAATACTTCTATTTGAAGCATATTTTATGTTGCAGGGGGCATGTTGGTGATTTGATCTGAAATATTTATGTGCACCTTGAATTCAATGTTGGATCAGGATCATGAGACCTAAAATGACTTATCATTGAATGATCTAATATCGGTTGGGCTAGATTTGATTATGTACACTTGTTTTATTCTTTAAATGTCATGATCTAGGTTTGTGTTAAGTCCGAAATTGCAGCAAAGTTATGAGCCAATATTTGCAGATCTGTACATTGGTTTGTCTCAGTAATAGTGCATGTACACGTGGGTTCTACTCTTCCAAGTAGTGTATACAAAAGAAAATCCTTTCCATTCAGATCTAACTAATCTATCTAATCAATTTTATTGTTTTATTGTTGTCTTTCAATGAAGTCTTCTTAGATCTGAATGTAAAACTGAATGCATAAGGAGTTTGGTATATGATTGATTGATTGTATAAGTGAGAAGGGTGATCTCTGTTGCTGCCTGTGTAAAGCTCCATAAATAGACAGTAGATGGTCAATATATTGCTGGTTGGCAAAGACTTGATTCAAAATTTTTATGTTTCAGTAGTTTTGAAGGTATACACAGGTTTGATTACGGGAAGTAGCATATACATGCAGGTTGGGTTCAGTAAAGTAGCGTGTACATTCTGATGCATGATTTTTTAGACTACAGCTATTTCTGAATGATGATGCAGGTTTTTGGGTTCAGCATAGTGTTCTGGTGAGAGTGATCTGATTGTTTAGATTAACTGAATGTTGGTTGATGCAAATTAAGTTTAAAATTCTGATGGGTCCAGTATGAAAATTTGATGAAACGAGGCCTTCATGTGTATTGTTGTGTACTAGGAGCATCCAGTCTAAAAAATTATGAAACGTGGTGCCTGGAGTTAGAGAGAAGGTTGTAGCCTTTTGTAGGTCAGCGCCTATGTACTAGTAATCACATTAGCTAGTACAAGAGCTAGGGGGTTGCAGCTCCCTTCCAGTGGAAGCTAGAAAACGAGAGAAGTTTGTAGCCTTCTGCAGGTGGCTGCCTGCATGCTAGTATGAGTTTGCACCAGTACAAGATTGTAAATAGATTTTCTTATTATTAAAAGAAGACAGAGACGACAACAGCAGGTGGTTTTCACCCACATTGGGTTTCCACCTTAAATCTTGGTGTTCATGTGTGTTTCTTATGTGTGATGGTTTATTCAGTTTTTACTACTATGTTTAATAAGTTATTGATGCACTGGTTAAAGATCAATACATGATAAATTGTCTAAGTCAAAATATTTTTGGGTGTACGTTGGTTTCTCTAATCATAATTGCGTGTACACACTAGTGCACTTCACAGAAGTAACGTATATAAATCTTTTTGAGAAAAGAAAAAATTTGATCAAATAATATTGATTCACCCCCCTCTCAGTATTATTTCCAAAAATTGGCATCAGAGCAGGTCCTTCTGAAGAAGCTTGATCACTTGAAGGAAGATCTTTCAAGATGAATAATCACGAAGGCATGGGATCCATCAGACCACCAATCTTTAATGGGAGAAACCTAGTATATTGGAAAATAAGAACCATAGCTTATCTACAATCTCTTGGAGCGGATGTTTGGGAAATTGTAGAAGGAGGATATTAATTTACAGCAGCAATTCCTACAGACTCTATAGGTAAGAAGTTATACGAAACCAATGCCAAAGTTGTCAATACAATATTGGGAATCTTGTCAGAATTAGAATTTGTCAAAGTCATGCAGCTCAAGACAGCCAAAGAAATATGGGACAAAATCATTCAAAGCTACGAAGGAGACTCTAAGGTAAAACGTGCTAAGCTTCAAACTCTTAGAATTTAGTATGAAACTCTTAAGATGCAAAAAACTACCACAGAAGCTTAAAATCTAACATAGATGAGATTGTTAATTGTATGAAGAATCTGGGTGAAGAGATAAAGGAAGTTACATTAGTGGAGAAAATTTTGAGATCTTTGTCTTCTAAATTTGAGTCAAAAGTGTCTGCCATAGAGGAAAAATAGGATCTTCAAACTATTACTATGACTCAAGTCCATGGAATCCTAACTGCCTTTGAAATGAGAAAAGGAGGTGCATCATATATGAGAGAAGCCGCTTTTAAAGCATCAGCAAGGGGAAAAGAAAAGGAGGAGCACAATGAATCAGGACACATTTCAGAAGAAGAGGATAAGGTAAATTTTGTCAAGAAGCTTCAACGGGGTTCTGGAAGATTCAGAGGTAAGCTACCTTTCAAATGCTTTGCTTGTGGTATAATTGGCCACTATGCTTCCAAATGTCCTCATAAAGATAAATATGAAAAGGGAAAGGAATATGCTAAAGGCAAGAGAAAATAGGTTGTGAATAAAAGGAGTTACTATACACATGAAGGTAGTGATGGTTTATCTAATAGTGATGAAGATGAAACTGAACAAGATTATAGACTACTCATGGCCTATGACAATGATGATTTTTTGGATGCATTAGAAGAGAAAGATTTTCTTGAAGAAATCACTAAACTCAAAATCTATTTAGAAGAAAAGAATATGATCATAGATACTTTGACACACCAACTTGCCAAAAGAGAAAAACACAATGAAAATCTAGAATGTGAAATTGTGAGTCTAAGAAAAGATCTTGAGAAAACAAAATCCCTTAATCTTAGATTTGCTAAAGGATCAGAAACTTTAAATGAAATCGTCAAAGTTCAGTGTTCTCCTCTCATAAAGACAGGTCTTAGATATACTGAAGAATCATCTCAATCACAGAAGTCGTCAACCTCCACCAGAAGCTATCTTGATGCAATAAATACTAGTGAACAGTATGTCAATCGTCAGCAAAGGCCTAAAATTACTCATCAAGTAAATCATACTCAATTTAATCCAAGGATGAATAGCGGTAGAAACCACAACCAACAGGTAAACAATGACAAAATATCCTATGATCGCAAAAACTTCTTTAATGGGCAATGTTTTTCATGTCATAACTTTGGGCACAAGGTTGCTCAATGTATTGCTTACAAAACCATCATGACTAGAGAAGCACGAAATCAAAGGGATGTAACAAGAATCAAGAAAAGTTCCTATAATAATTTTTCTCCTCTTGAAAATGAAATAGAATGCTTGATTTGTAACAACTTTGGTCATGAAGAATCTGAATGCAGGAGAAAATTTTGGCCAACACTTCAAAAGGAGCAAACACCATTAAATCCCAAGATATGGAGAAGGAAGGAATCTCAATCAGAAATATGTGGTATATATTTGTATGCATAAGGACAAGAAAATCAGTGATACATCGACAGTGGATGCTCCAAACACATGACAAGTGATAAAGAGAAACTTCATTCATATAGTGCTTTAGAAAAAGAAAAGAATGTTTCATTTGGAAATGACACTCCAGCTGTCATTAAAGGTAAAGGTTATGATTTCTTGAAAGAAAAGGTTAAAGCTGGAAATGTCATGTATGTAGATGGTTTAAAGCACAACTTGTTGAGTGTCAGTCAAATGTGTGATCAAGGAAATGAAGTGGTGTTTCGATCAAACAGATGTGTCATTCGTGAGCTTAATACAGGAAAAACCGTGATCAAAGGTACAAGAACTCCAAACAACTTATACATACTCAAAGGAGGACAACAACAATGATATTTGAGAAAAACAGATGAAAACTGGTTGTGGCATAGAAGATTGGGACATCTAAGCTTTTCTCAAATAAGAAAAGCATGCAGGCTCAAGGCAGTTCGTGATCTTCCAGATATCAGTATCCCAGAAAATACCATATGCAAACCATGTCAAATCGGTAAGCAAACCAGAGTTCACTTCATCAAAAAGGAAGGGTTAGCAAGTAAGCCTCTTGAACTCATCCATACTGATTTATGTGGACCAACAAGGAAAAAGTCTCCTCGAGGAGAAGAATACTTTATTTTGTTTATTGATGATTTTCCAGGATGTCTTGGATAGGTCTTCTAAAGCATAAAGATGAAGCATTTGAAAAGTTTAGAGCCTTCAAAGCTTTAGTAGAAAATGAATCAGATCAAAAAATCAAATGTCTCAGATCTGATCGAGGGGGAGAATTCATATCAGAAGAATTCTTTGACTTTTGTGAGCAACATGGAATAAAAAGGGAATTTTCCACCACAAGAACCCCTCAGCAAAATGATGTGGTGGAAAGGATGAATATAGAAATTCAACAAATGGCTCGGGCTATGCTAGATGAATCTGGACCTCCTGCAACCTTCTGGGGTGCAGCTGCATTTACTGCTGTGACTATTGTCAACAAAGCGAATGTTTGACTAAATAGCAATCAAACTCCATATGAACTTTGGTATGGTAAGCCTCCTACTGTAAAACACTTTATTGTTTTTGGAAGCAATTTTTTTATCAAAAGGACTGATGAAAAACTTGGTAAGTTCGAACCTAGAGCATACAAAGGTATTCTTCTTGGTTATTCATCCATAAGTAAAGGATACAAATATTACAATAAAAGTCTTTTGAAAATTGTTGTAAGCATTGATGTTGTAGTTGATGAAGCATGTAGAAATCTAGAATAGATGAAATCAACATAGGGACATGGCAATGAGGAAGATGGGGAATGCTTTCCTGCATCAAATCAAAATGATATTGAAGAAGAAACCAATGAAGCACCAGAAGAAGATACAACAGACAGGGAAAATACTCCATCCAGGTATGTTCAGAAGAATCATCCAGAATCTCAAATTCTAGGAGAAAAGGGGTCTGGAGTACAGACAAGAAGAATTCTTACAGGGACCTCAAGTTATCTAGCATTACTATCCTCCACAGAACCTCAGAATGTAAATGAAGCCTGCAAAGATGAATGTTGGGTCAAGGCCATGGATGAAGAATTAGACCAAATAGAAAAGAATGATACTTGGGAATTAGTTCCTAGACCTCATGATAAAAATGTTATAGGAACAAAATGGATATTTAAGAATAAGTTGAATGAAAATGGAGAAGTTATTAGAAACAAGGAAAGACTTGTTTGTAAAAGGTATGCTCAACAAGAAGGTATAGATTTTGAAGAAACCTTTGCGCCTGTTGCCAGACTTGAAGCCATAAGGATGTTTCTTTCCCTTTCTAGTTTTCGAAAATTCAAAGCATATCAAATGAATGTAAAATTAGCCTTCCTTAATGGAGATTTAGAAGAAGTGTATATTGAACAACTAGAAGGATTCATTCTTGGAAATGATGTAAAACTCGTATGCAAGCTCAAGAAGGCTCTCTATTGTCTAAAACAGGCTCCAAGGGTTTGGTATTACTGCCTTGACAAATATCTACAACAACAAGGTTTCACAAAAGGTTCTGCAGATAGCAATTTATACACAAAGATTGAAAATGATAAACTGCTAATTATTGTTGTTTATGATGATGATATCATCTTTGGTAGCAATGAAGAATGCATGAGTCAGAAGTTTGCTTCAGTAATTCAGCAAGAATTTGAAATGTCCTTACTTGGTGAACTTACTTATTTTCTTGGTCTACAAGTACGACAAACAAAAGATGGTATCTTTCTTTCACAAACCAAATATCTCACGCAGATCTTGAAGAAGTACGGGATGGAAGATTCTAAAATAGTATGTACTCCAATGGTAACAGGATGTAGTCTCAGCTCTAACGATGAATCGCCAGCAGTAAACCAACCAACTTACAAATCTATGATTAGAAGTCTGCTTTATCTAACATGTACCAGACTTGACATCATGCATGTAGTAGGAATTGTTTGAAGGTTCCAAGCATATCCGAAGGAATCACATCTCCAAGCAGTAAAAAGAATCTTCAAATATCTTCAAGGAACTGAGGACTTTGGACGATGGTATCCTAAAGATACAGACCTTACTCTTCATGCATATACAGATGCAGATTGGGAAAGAAGTGTTGATGATCAAAAGAGCACTAGTGGAGGTGCATTCTATATAGGTTCTCGGTTAGTGTCATGGTTCAGCAAGAAACAAAGTCCTATTGCCTTATATACAGCTAAAGAAGAATATGTAATTGTTGCATCTTGCTGCACACAACTACTTCGGATGATGCAAACATTGAATGACATTTGGATCACATACTCCACCCATCTCCATTCTATGTGATAATACTAGTGCCATCAGTGTTTAAAAAAATCCAGTCATTCACTCCAAGACCAAGCACATACCCATTAAGTACCAATTTCTATGAGAACAAGTGCTTGTAAATTGGAGTATGTTCCCTCCAAAATAGGTTGCTGATATATTCACTAAACCACTTCCCAGAGAAACATTGGAATATCTTAAAAAAAAGCTAGGAGTAGTTGTTGCATCATCCTGCTCTTAAATCCAGTTTTCAGAGGAAGGTTATTATACGCGGGCTTCATGAACTATAGTCGTGTATACATGCATGTTTTTGTGGCTAAAGAAGCGTAATGTTTTTATGAAAGAAAAACAGTGGGTTAGACTCTGATATGGGTGCTATGTCTGATATTTATGATTAGAGTCTGACGATATGCTTTATTCATTGATTTTTATCTGACTGACAAAGATGCCTTGATGAATGACTTGTTGATAATGCACCAGTAGCACAGGTTCAGGGGGAGCATTAACCTTCACATACTTTCTACATTGTTGGCATTTTGGTTACTGAATTCAGCTATGATTTGTTATTTAAGAAATAGGGTGTAATTTAAGTCTATATTTGAATGAGCCCTATTGGATAAATGATGTAATTTGTATCCCCACTTTTCATGGGATGGATGATGTAATATTTGTTGTATTTCTATCATCTATAAAGAATTGGTATATCCCCACTTGGTTGGGTGGATGAGTCAAAAGTGGTGTATCCCCATTTGGTTGGGTGATTGATGTATGTATGAGTCATTAGTCATAAGGAGGTCATACTCACTTAGTTGAGTTATAGAGTCATGTTATTCCTTTGAATCATATCTCTACAGACTCAACATGTACTCAAGGGGAGTATGAACAGCATAATGTATATCAAAGGAGGAAAGTTGCTAGGTCCGCCCTTTGCCCTTGATGTCAAAGGGGGAGAGTATTTTGGTGTTGCATGTTATCTCTAATAGTTTCTACAACTTGCAGTTATCAAGACCATCATGGTTACCATCAAGTCCAAAGGGGGATATTGTTGGCATTATGTTACAAGTGTTGTCCTTGATGGAAACTCACTCACAGGTCAATTTAGGTTTGATAAAAGGCAACTCATAATACAACAGGAATATTCAGAGGTAATAGGGTAGTGATACAGAAGAACAGGAAGATGGAACTAAGGTCTACTAATCAGAATAAAGAAGGTGAAGGAAAAGGTTGATGTAAAGTAGTTTAAGAAGTATGTGCAGGTCCACTTAGTCAAAACGGCTTATACACGCTGGTACAGAAAACAAAAAGAGTGTATACGTATACATGCACTCTCACAAGAGGAAAAGCGCGTACTAGTTGGAAAATCAAGGTTTTGGTCCAAGGTATTTGGTCTGAGGTATTTGGTTAGAGGTATTTTATCTGAGGTATTGGTCCGAGGTATTTGGTTGAAGGTATTGGTCCTAAGTGGTTTTGGTCCAAGGTACTGAGAAAGGCCTAAAACTATATAAGGAGGTGTTGTGCTCTACAAACAACCCCCCATTTCATATCATGTTTATTCATAAAACAATAACATATGAAATGGGTCCCTTTAAAATAAAATTGATATCAATACTTTTATTTTTCAAAAAGTCCGATAATCAAATGAATGTGTTTATAAAACCCTTTTTGAACAATACCCATTTAAAAAAATAAAGCGAATCTTGGTCATTGCGATAAAGCGATCGCAAGATCGCATATCGCAATGACATAAGAGATATATATAAGTGGCACAAAGCTTTCCGCTGATGCGATATCGCAATCGGCGATCGGCAATATCCAATGCACATTTCAAAGCACCCCATACCATTAGCCCCGATGCGATGCGCAATCGGCGATCGGCGGGTTACCTTACTTAAGTCTTGACACGCATAAAGCTTTTCGCCGATTCGATATCGCATTCGGCGATCGGCGGTACCCAATATACATTGTTAAGGCGCACCCCCGATGCGATGCGATAAGGCACAGTTTTCGATAAAAAGTCGTTAAAGTGATTGGATAGCTCAATTTATTCATATTTAAAGCTTAATCACTTGCACTCAGCCGCCAAAGCGTCCATTGCATGCTTAAGGGAATTATTCGCCCGAATAACGATTTAATGGACATTTAAAGGATGACAGGTTTTATACGACCAATTAATGGAATCATGTCTTAAAAATATTTCTATGGATTATCTCCACGCCTGTTTTAAAAGCTGAATATCTTATTGCGCACCTATTCATATGTTATTATCACTTGCAAGCTTTCATTGTTATCTCTCTGTATTACGTGCAATTGCCTCTCTGTGCAGAATTCATTCATAGACAGGAGTTTGAGCATGATGGGAAAGAAATCAAAGAAAACTGCAGGTGCTTCCGCTCCACCAGTCACAGGACAAGCTGCTGTAAACAAGAAGAAAGGCTTAATTTCTGATACTACATGCACGGGTCTCACCAGAGTTACTTGGAAAGGCACTTATGACTTAATTGAAGACGAGAAACCACAGAAGACGGTAACGGAAGCTACCGCGGATTCACTACGGAAGTTTGATTGTACTCTCAAAGATTTAGCCGACTCTTTCCTTCACAGAATAGCAGCTAGGGAGTAAATTCTCCCATACACAGACTTCGTGCGATGGGCGATTGAAGAAATCCCAATCATGGACAGAACTTTTAGCACCAGAGACGGGAGGATTTTCGGATCATTCAAGGCAGATGACTTAAGGCAAATGTATCATTTGCCCGAGCCAGAGAAAATATACAACAACGCCTTCCTGGAGAAGTTTGCAAGCGAAAATGAAATTGAATCCGAACCCATCAAGGATTGGAGACAAAATCCAAACAAGCACAAACACGAATCTTCCGGTAAGTATTCGGTTGATTCTTTGGCTTCTCCTTATTGTTATGCGGGTATAATGATGTGTAGACTATGGGGATTGCACGACTCTGCTAGTTTTACCATAGAAATGGTTCCTCTTATGGAGGCAACAGTAAACAGTATAATTATGGATTGGGCTACTATCCTCTCGGATAAACTAGCAGTAGTTGTTCGTGACTTTAGAAATAAGACTGTGGTCACTGAAAGGAAACTCCCCCCATTTTACTATAGTGCATATATCTTAGACACATTATGTTTCAATTCCGAATTTCCTGTCCTCGGTTGGAGGTGGACTGCACAAGACCCCTCGCCCACTCATATATATCACCAAAAATTGTGGAAGTCTTCCTACAAAAACCACCTGTATCAAATCTGCAATGGCTTTATGGTGCCCATTTACCATTCCATTTTTGATAAACCCATTCCCAATATTTCCTATCAAGCTTCCTTTGATTTACCAGCAGTGGCAAGTTGGTTTGGAGAAGAAAAATTTACCTATATCAGAGTTTACGGTAGCCAATCCAACCCACATGATCTCCCTTTATATGTCCCAGATAAACTGCTAGCAAGAGAAATCGCTTATCAAATTACGGCTGAAAGTACTACACAGACTCTCAAAAAGGAAAAGAAAAGAGGCTGGCCCTCTTTTCCCTTGAGATGTGGTGTCTTTACGTTGCATGATCTTAAACATGTAGAAAAAGAAGCCACAAAGATTCAATCTTTATCTCTGGCCACAATCCCAAACAGGGCATTTGATCCAAAGCTA
>APFE030929201.1:7277-23651 GCA_000404065.3 Pinus taeda | reverse complement strand
AAATTTACATACTAGCACAATTATATAAATTAAATGGTTAGTGAATGTTAATAATTATCAATACATAATAAAGACCAAAACATTTACTTCGTCATACATCATAGGTTGCTAAAATTTCAAATTTTATGAAATTAACATTATTATTATTATCATTATGATTATAAGCTAAACATATATTCATTTCAGAAAGAATGGAAAAAGATTTTTATCCATGAATATTTAGATCCACTTTATTATGGAGTTTCTTAATCTATAAATAGGGTATGTACAATACCATGGACTAGAGCCATGTATTTTCGATATCACATGCCGAAAAAACCATAACTCATTTCAAATGAAACTTGCTCATATGATATTTTGTTAACTAGCAGTTCCACCATATGTCGCAAAGAAACACCATAAGGCGGGAGCATAGACCTTTATTTTAGTTTATTTTACAATGGTAAAATTAACAAAGATTTCTTGCATAGAAAAAGGAGAAAGATGGAATGGGAGGGAGTCAAAGGCTTGTTACATTGATATGTGTATTATTATGGAATTGGATGGGACACACATGATTAAATAGTGGGATACATCAAATCATTGTCTTCCTTTTGAATCCCCAACATTCAACAATGAATTCATCTGATTGTTAACTATTATCCTACAACCCATTCCACAGATGTGTTCTTAAGCCAAAGTGCCAACTATTCCAACAAGAGGAAGAAGGAAATGCTAACTATTTCGGCCATTGTATGGTTGTCCCAAAGCGCAAGGACATGGTCAAGATTGGCCAAGTAGTTGAGAAAATCCATGCCGAGAAGTATAATGGAGCTGGAGTTGGTCCACACCCAGAGACTTCACCATCCATTCCCTAGATGGAACTGATTTAACTTCTGCTGTTGATACCTATCAACACTCACCAATGATACTTTAGGTGGATTTTTTAGTTTTAATTGCAATCACAATATAATAAATATAGCATATACTAAACATTCCTTCACACTAATTCTTGTTTTGATGTACATTTAATGTTTATTAAGGTATTGTGAAAATCTTGAGTGAAATCCTGATAGATAGATCAAAGTTTGTAAGCATAGATATGAAATAATACATGTGACCTTTTTGTATTTACTTCTTCAAGAATTCATTCCATCACGGTGTTGAGAGATATTTGAAATGCAACCATCACATCCAGTGTCCTGTTTATTTTTTCTCGTTTATGGAAATAAAAGTATTGTAGATGTAATGTTTTTTTTTTTGTTTTCTATTGTTAGAAAATTATATATTACAGAGCAATGGAATACATAAAATATATTGCAGAAATACAAACACAGAAAACACTCAAAATAAGAGAGACACATATATACGTGGTTCACCCAATTTGGGTTATGTCCATGGAGAAATAACCAATCCTTCCTTTTATATTATCTAGCAAAGTGAAGAGATACAACCTACAACAAATCCATTGTAATTCCCTTTTTTCTCTCACACAATCTCCTCTCTCTTTCTCACTCAAAATATAGAGCTACATAGATGCAATACAATTCCCTCATATATAGCGAGGGGTTCCCTTCTAGGAAAAAAACACTAAATTAAACATAACTTCTACCGTCATATCTTCGCCTAATGAATGACCCAAATTATACAAAATTACAACATTTTACAAGGCAATTTCACATCTATGTTTAGCTTGGGGGTCACTACCCCAAATCCCCCACCAGGGGGGGATCCAAATAATCATCGTCACCACCCCCCCGGCGGACGCCCCTGGTGACATACATTCTACAGGCGGCATTATGAACTGGGGTCCAATGTGGGGATACCTCTGAATAAAGATGATAATTAGGCTCCACACCCAACATTTATTTGTATGCTTTGGTTTGAGATTCACATTAACTCTTTTGAAATAGAGTATGAAAATAATTATTCTATCATTTTCTAAAACTTGGTTCAAAAATAATCTATATGTAAAGACCATATTCAGAATTGTGGGTGTAACAATTTTTATTGAAGCAGATAATGTCACATCATTTTGAATGTCATTCACTTTGGGCATTGTCTTTCTTTCTAGAATATGTTAAACCCAATCGAGAAAATTTTCGTTTTTTTCAAATGGACTATAAAGTAGGATAAGAACATATTTTGATCATTGCAATAAATTTAGAAAATTTATATAGTTATGAAAGAAACATCCATTACAATGAATATCATTATTTATGCATCCTAATTAAATACACAGAGATTGTCTAAGCAGTTGTAATAACATTTTCAAATAAAGTAAAGAAAACAAATACAGTCAATAGTTCCATTCACAACAGCAATTGTGATATTTTTTTCACAATTCCTAGTAAGAACATTTAAGAATATAGATATAGAAATCCTAAACAGGAAAATCCAATGGTATATTTTTAAATTGACACACATTTCTCTACCAATATTTTTTTTCCAACACTTTAGGAGGCCAAACATATATATAGTTCATTTCCATTCTAAGTTTCTGCATAAAAACTGAGTCATTTTAGGGAGTAGTTTTTTGTCCCATGATTATATCATCAACCTTTTACAACAAAAAACCATTTTGATGAAAATACAAGCTGATGATGAACATTTCCCCACTGTGATAGGAAAGGAAGATAGTGCTCTATACTAAAGCACCACAGGGTCTAGGGTAGCAGGCGGTCTGACGTTTTATTGTCGTCATCATTGCTTTTGCCATTTTCCTACAGTGAGGAGCTCACCGTCGCGTCTTTTGGATTAGTTCCCTACCCATTCTACAACCGTTACTTGCATCCCTGATTTTGTCTACAACAATTGGAATGGAGTTAGACGTTCTCGATTATTCCACCAACCGAAATCCCTATGAGCTGATTTGGGCACTCCCTCATACTATGTCAAGTTCTGGTCCTAATTTCACATTGTTTCACCTGTGGATAGGCCTGCTGTCTGTCATTGAGCTTTCTAAACCATATGTTCCCTACCTATCAGCTTCTACTCCCCCCATTGCATCTAGTAGGCTTGACTTCCCTCCACTCTCTCCTACTATGCTCAACCTTCTTGCTGCTTGCATTGCACCCTCCCCTACCTTTGATTCTATTTTGCCTGAGGCATCCCTTCACCTTGTATTTTTGGCATTCCCATTTCTTTAGGGTTGTCTGAATCTAGGATATCCTCTATCCCTCACTCCACACTGGACAGCAACCCTAACCCTACCTCTTTTTAGGGGAATTTTCCTATTCCCTCTGCCAGCTTCAATATTCTAGTAGTTAACCCTCGGAACTCCTCCCCTTCTCCACATATGGACTCACAAGGAAATCAAAACCCCTTCCTAGACCATTCGACAACTACATAGACTAGTAAGGCCAGGAAGAGTAAGTGTGTCAAGGCCTTCAGAAAGGACATCAATCTTAGATTTGGGGAAGGTATCACTATGGGAAAAGTGGTGGATACTGCAAATAGGGTTCTAGTGGGGTGTGTGAGGGGAAGAACATATTCGGCCGAGTGGCTTTGCTTCTAGACCTTCAATATTTGGGTCACTTTACTTAAGGAAATTACGTCGATCACCATTCTATGTCCACGACAGTTTGCCCTTAGTTTCCACTGAGAAGAATATAGAGATTGGATACTCTCCCACTACTAGCATATCAATATGGACCCTATGCTTCTAAACAATGGAGCCCCCTCTCTAATTGAGAATGAGAAAAGTTGGGTGTTGGTCCGATTTAGGTTCATATTCTAGGGATACCTATACACTTTTGGTTGGAGGACATCTTTGTTCACATCAGAAATGCATTGGGTACCTATTTGGATCATGATAAGTCATATACAACTTCTAACAAAAAATCTATGGCCCACATACTAGCTCACCTAGACACCAAAGAAGGATTGGAGGAAACAATTACTCTGCACTAGAAGAATTTAACTCGCAAACAAACCCTACACTATGAGGGAGTCCCATTTAGGCGTAGAAGGTGTCACAAGGTAGGGCACCTATATAAGGAGTGCCCAATGGTGTCATGGGTGACTTCTTCATTAGCAAAAGGCACTAAGAATCCACAATATGAAGATCCTCTGGTGGAAGGACAACCTCCTCACGCTACCAATCTGATGGCTATGGATGGGGATACTTCTCTACCAACTTGTTTTGCCTCTCTGCGGCCTACATCCTCACCCATGACGAGATCTCAGACTATTGCGGTAGCTTCTCTCTCCATGTGTACTCTTCTTTCTCTCTATTCTTCTGTTTCTTTTATATGCATTGAACAACAATTACATGTTGCATAGGCATCCATTCCTATATTTTCCACATTCCTTCTAACATGCCTGCTCGATCATCCCTCTACTATCTTCTCCACTACCCCACCCTTTGTTACTAGATCTAACTCTATCACTTCACCTAAGCCCTCCACCACTTCTCAACTTTCACATCCATATAACCTCCGACCTCGAGGTATCCATCCCTCTTTGACCATCTAGATTAGGTCTATCTTCCCTCCCTATTGATACCAAACCCACTTGAGTGCACCCTTCTAGGATTTCGAGAGCTATCCTTCTTGCTGGGGTAGATGTGGCCTTGGGAAGATAGACCACAATTGATAAGTTCTTAGAAAAAAAAACACCCTTAATAAAGATGATCCATGAAGTGGTTGTCCTTCAAATGTATAGGGTTGGCTATCCCTACTAAAAAACTAGCCTAAAGAGACTCCTAGATACAGAGCCATCTGACATAATTTTTTACAAGAAACCCTTGGGAAGGCAGAGTAGGTTTCCTAGATTTGTCACTATATGATGCATGGTTGGTGCTTTAATGCCCTAGATGTCAATGGGTGATCTCAATGTATTGCACTCGACATTAATATTCAATCCATCAACCCCATTTCTGTATGGGGGGGACCTAGATTCCTAGGAATGGATATTTTTTCCTTGGAGACGGGAAGGAACTTTTGTATCATCGATGTCTATCCAACATATCATACTACGGTGGAGCTCTGGAATCACCTCTTGCAACTATCGTTGATGAATTCTAATAACATAATTTTGGGTGGACAACTCAATTTCACTATTTGTCATGAGGAATCCTAGGGACATCATACACAGCTGGATCCCCTATTAGATTATATGGAACATCTCTTGTAACAACATCATATGATTGACATACCCATGAAAAAAAAGAAACTGACATGGCATAATGCTACTTTGGGTATGAGATTGGATTGCTTTCTCATCAAGGAGGACTTGCTTGGTATCCTCTCTAATTTTCATCAACGAATTCGATCTTCGAGTATCTTAGATCACTCACGCATCTATCTAGAACTAGATGGTACATCCCTAAAACCTAGAGCAGCTTTCAAGTTCAACTTGACCTGGTTACAGGACCTCGAATATCACAAATTGGTCATCGGTTTTTGGAGAGACTAACCTCCTTCCCAAGGGTAGAACCTAGCTGAAGGATTTTTTAGAGCAACCATGTATTTAGACTAAAGGGAATCAAAGTGGGAATGTTCTATGTAATTCTTTCAATAAGTCCTCTAAATACTTCTTAGGTTCAGTGAGCTAATATTAGTAGTAATTTCTCAATTCCATTTCAATGTTAACATCTCACTATAACTTCAAACCCTAACTGTCTTTTAGGGTTGAAAATAAGTTAAGATGTTGATGTTAAACCATGGATAAATCAAAGAATTGTTTTTTCTTATATCCTTCATTAACCCATCAAACTTTTAATTATTGCTACCATAAGAGTTCCTCTTATCTGTTACAGTTCCCCAACTATATTTGATGTTGGGCTTTGTGGCTGATAAGTTTCCTTGTTCTACCTTTGAGGATGATATTATACTAAATCTGCTCCATTTTTCTCAATGAAATCCTTCTATGATTTAAAAATATCTTTGAATTCATCTTTATTGCGTTGTCATAGATAATATGACGTAATTTAAATTTTTCTAGAATTGATATGTTGTGGTACATTTTCCCATTGGAACTTCTTTCCAATATTTAGCCAAATTCTATTAAACGTATGGATTATTTAGCTAAAACACTTCTAAATTAAATGGATCATTTTTTGGATTCATGTCTAATATAATTTCAAACATATTGGTCAACGATTCAAGCCCATGATTACAACAAACTTATTGGTCCTTTGATCATTAAATATTTTGAAAAAGGAAATTCATCTACTCTAGAGCTTATGTGATGAAGGACTCATCTTTTATTTCCCTAGGTATGAGTTCCATTGGATGTTCCCAATTTAACTAAAATTAGGCTTCAAATACTAACTTCGAAAAACCACAAATCTGTATATGGTCATATCATCGTTATGACTTGAATTGGAAGTGGAATCCACCCATGGTATCCACCTAGTCTATTATAACTCAAGAAGCCACTGAGAACACTGTAAATAACATGCCTCACTTGGTAAAATGTAGATGGTTCCTTCAAATTGTAGGGAAAATGATTTATCCATATAATAAAGAATTATATGTTTTTCATATATTGTTAGGTATTGAGCATGTGTATTTTATGTTCAATGTTTTTCCAAGAATAGTTGCATGCCATATTTATATTCTTTCTCTCCTACTCTCTCTCAATATTTATCGTTCCTAGATCATAGCCCCTACGATCTAGATAAGTGGTATGAGAGCCAAGTTGATTTAACAAATGTATGTCTAGGCCATTTTTTTTAGATTCAAGTTATTATTTAGACGAAAGATTAAATTTTCTCCTTGGTGAGGGTTAAGCCTTTTATTTCTTCAAATCATTCACCATATGGATTTGGTGAAATCACTACCAAGGTCCAAAGGGATTGTGACTACTAAATCCCTCAAGAAATAATTAGTAAGAAGGAAAGGATCAAACCCTATGGTTGTGGTAGCCATTAAAAGGGTTGTAGGAAGTTCAAAGATGAAGTATCATAATGATGACATGCCTCAAAATAGAGATGTGGTGGAGGAATTATAGATTTGAAATGACATTAGTGTTTATGTGCCCTTCAGTAATGGAAAGAACATGTTGCATAAGTTTTTTTGCAAGAAAAAGAAACTAATCCAGGTTTGACTCTGGTGAAGGCATGGCCTCATGGACAAGCTACAAATCTGCATCTTTCCCAATGATAGTTGTCACAAGAAGCAATGGTACATTCTCAAATACCTCAATAATCCTCATTATGTTGTTTTCTTTGTCGATTCCACCCTGGAATACTACCTCAACCTCCAAGAATCAAGAGATTTTAGCCACGCATAAATTAAGGAAGAATACATGACATACGCTTGGGAGGACAAGATGTACGAATAATCTCATAGTTTCTTATTTTTTCTCATCACTCCCCACACCCCAAACTGCAAGGTTGAACATTATAATGATGTGGAGGATACCATCAACACGACCTACACTTGGCTCGCTATTTTTCAAGCCTCTAGAGTGCTCATGGTTCTCCTCAATATTCAAACTAACCCTTTTCTTGCCAAGATACCTAGCGAAAGGGTGACCACTATGCTAAGCATATGGTCCCTCTCTGACCTCTGAAGAATAGAAAATCCAAGGCTGTATAGCTTTGAAGGTTATAATGACATCCACATGAGTGACGACATAGTCTCCATGAATATCATATGAAATCCTGTGAATGAATTCATTATATTTTATCTCATACCATCCATGATTTTAGCCACCACTCATATGTTTCAAGAAGTTCAAAAAATTTCATAAAAATCAATGTTCACAAAAGAAAAAACGATGGCCATAGTGCATGGTGAGTTTCTGCTTCATAATAGGGGTAACGAAGGCTATGGATGTCACATGGTAGTATTCCAAAACATGATCCAAGCCTCCAGTTCATGTTTATATTCTTGCAATGATGCCTTGCTCACTACCTATGCATGATATCCTAGAGTGAAGAGCATATTCTTTCTTCAGATTGTAACGAGTACATGTTGAATATTTCAGATCAACTTTCAAATCACATCCAAAATGAGTGGAAGATTTCGGATCTCCAGCCACAACACTAAGAATTCCATTGGAATATTTTTGATGTTTCCAAATCCCGCACCTATGTAATATTTCAGAGGTTTTCCATTGCCAAATACTTTTCCAATCGAATACTTATGATATCGACCCTTCTAAATGGATTATATTTTTCATAGCCCATTGCAATGGAAGATTATCATTTTTGGCCCCCTCCAACAAAATAATTTTGTCACTCACACTAGTTGGGTCAAAAATTTTGACGACATACACAACAAGATGAAGACACTTTACATTATAACCTTCTAGGCTAAACTTCCATCATAGACCCATGTCAATGAAGATTTTCCCATCTAGGGCTTGTCCATATACTATTGGTATCAGATTTGGCCCACAAGTGTCATGGGATATTAATATCTTTGGACCATCATTTATCATAGTTGTGGGTCACCTACAAACCCATGTTTATGGATCAACCACAAAACACCCTTGTCATTGATGTTCATTTTCTAGGCCAGACACTACCAATATCAAATTTGGCCCATAAGAATTATAGGATACTATATCCTTTGACTTTTGCTCACATTGATTATGGGTCAAGCACACAAAACCCTCCTATTAGTTGGCTCAATTCAACAAAATCCTCTAATGAGGGAACTTGACACAATGGGAACCATTTCCTCCTAACGGAAGAATCTTGATCCGAAATGGAAAGTAGTATCCACACATGGTATTTACCCATGGTATTGTAACTCAAGAAGGAACCTAGAATACCATAAATGATGGGCCTGACCTTGTAAAAGGACAAATGTGACCTCCAAAATGTGGGATAAATGATTTCTCCATTTAATAAAGAATTATTTTCTTTTCATATATGTTAGGTATTCACTATGTGTATTTTCTATTTAAAGTTTTTATAAGAATTGTTTCAGAGGATATTTGTATGCTCTCTCTTCTTCTCTCTGTCAACATTTATGGTTCCTAAATCTTAGACCTCGAGATTCGTATCAACCTCCCCTATTTTCATCCAAGGATTCAATAATAAATATTGTCCCACAAATGGGTAACCATGTCCTACAATATAAGGGATGAGTTGAATATTGTGAAGAAACAGAAACATATATTCCTTATTAAATTGGGTCAATAGACAATGGAAATGAAGCCCATTTATGCCAAGCATATTAGTTGATACTTTATTGTGGCCATTCTTTGAGTGGAAAAGATGTTTGAAAGAATAATATTATGCGGGATGTATAATAAATTAATTCCCCTTGATGCCTCATGTACATCTAATGTCATTGAGTTATAGTTTCTTGAACAAGTAGTATCAATTTTAGAGAGCATATCAGTGGAGCACTTTGTTTCCTATAGAATAATCATAGTTGGCTTTTCTTTGAGAATTTTATTTTTAAATATATATTTGTTTTTTTCAATCATTCATTTGATCATTTATGATAATTTCTTCCTTGGATATTTGAGGGGGTGTGGTGGAACATGTTTTTCATCAATGCCATTATTCTTAAATCGACTAGCATTTCTCTAAACTCTTGTAGAAGTTTCTTACATCTCCTTTCTTCAAACTTTTATTCTATTTTCCTATTTTTATCATTATTTTAGGGTTTTAGTTTTAATTTCTAAAGAAATTTACTAGTGATGCTTACATGGTATTTTTTATTGCTAAAATTACCCTTTTTTTATCAAGGCATTTGTCAAAACTTGAATTTATTGATTCAATATTGAGTGAGTCCCCTTTCCATCCCATTATACTGCTAAATACTACACATCAAGCTTGCCAAGCTCCATATATTCGACTTCCTCTAAGTGTGTTAGGTCTCTAATTTCTTAATCCATTTATATGTCTTTGTAGTCCCCACTATTGTTGTTTCTTCACTTGATTATATATCATTCTTTCCCATGTTTCTTATCACTGGTGGGATTACTCCTTAGGATTATTGGTAACCTTGTTTAAGGTTTCCACCATGTTCTTAGATAACATTTCATACCAATTACATGATTTTTTCCAATGAAATCAACATCCAAGGAGGGTTTTCTACCTAATTTTTTCTTTCTTACCACATTTTCAAAACTCCTAGGTTCTTTCTCCATTTATGGTTTAGGGAGAGAGGAATCTTGTTTAAGAGGAAAATCCCTAAATAGGTTCCTATGCTAATGATATTTGTGTTGATGCCACTTATCATGATGACAGTCCTTCTAGCAACATCCATTCGAATGAGCCTGAATTAAGAACATATATTGGTACCATCAATACTTGATCATTGTCCCATGTCTTGAAAAGTGTATTAGTTGTTTGGAAAATAAAAGGATGCAAGTTTGGGGAATAGTTTTGTCTAAGGAATACATTATTTTAACTATGAATTTTCTTTCTAGTCTCCTAGGACAAACTTTTAGTTGTTCAATATTGTATACAGACTAAAAGAAGATTAAGAAAATATATCTAAAATTACAACAAAATAAAAAAAGAGCAAGGCAGAGAAAGAAGGAGAAAACAATGAAAATTGTTTCTACACTTCAAACCATACAAAGCAATATGTGCATGTTATTTTGAGAAGAAAAATCTATAAGTAAACAAACAAATCGAATAACCAAAATAAGATAAATTATCTCACTTCCCATATGATTAACAAAAAGAGATAAACACACGCGTAATTCACTATAAAATGTATTTTCAAATATTTAAAACATTTAGTATTAAAGTAGCAAAAAAATATTTAAAATGTATTTAAATTATCAATATTAAAAAAATAACACATTTTGAATAGAAATGTACATACTAGCACAATTATAAAAATTAAATGGCTAGTAAATGTTAGTAATTATCAATCCATAAGAAAAATCAAAACATTTACTTCATAATACATCTCACATTGCTAAAATTTGATATTTTATAAAATTATTATTATTATAAGCTAAACATATATTCAATAAACCATGGAAGAAGATTTTTATCCATGAAGCTTTATATCCAGTTTATTATGGAGTTTCTTAATCTATAAATAGGGTATTTTACAAGACCATGGGCTTGGGCCATGGCTTTTCAATATCACATGTCGAAAAAACCATAACTCATTTCATATGAAACTTGCTCATATGATATTTTGTTAACTAATCAATTAACTAAAATGAAAAAAAAAACGTAGCTACCTCGCACTTAAATCATAGTCTTTGATTTGTGTATACTACTAAAAAAAATATAGAATATTTAATGGTCCTACCATAAATCTAATAATAATTAATAATTACATTAACATTTTGGAATCCCTATTCTATTTTAAGAAAAAACATTTTTATCGATATAATTAAATTTGACTTCATCTTAACTTTGAGTTATCGATCACATTTGAAATGGGTGTACATATAATTTCATATAAGACACTTGCGATTTTAAAATTAAAAAATGCTTGAGTTACCGATCACATTTGAAATGGGTGAACATATAATCTTATATAAGAAACTTGGGATTTTCAAATTAAAAAATACATGTCAAACTTAAGAGTAAATATATTACTATTAAACCCTAAATAAAGACATGTTATATATATTATTAAATATTGAATCTTAAATGAAAACTTGGCATATATATTATTGAATATTAAAACTTAAATAAAGACATGGTATATATTATTGAATAGATAAAAATGGAAGAAATAGATAAATGTAACCAGCTCTCTTGACTCATTTCTAGTAATATTGAAACATTAATAGTTAATACTCACTTCTAACAACATTGAAAAATTACTGATTAATAGTAGAAAAGACGGAACAAGAAAGAGCCTGCGTTAGGTTAAATAAAGTATAACCCACTTCTAGTAACATTGAAACATTAATGGTTAATAGTAGAAAGCACGGGATGAGAGAAAATCTACGCTAAGTTAAACAAAGTATCTATTGTTACAGAGCAAAACAAGTAAAATTTAATTTCAAATAGAAAAACTTACGATTTTCAATTTAAAAAAGCTTAAAAATTCTATTGGTGTTGAAGCTAAATGAAAGACAACCAATTATATTATATTGAATTGCTTATGGCCAAAAGCAGCTGAGGACCAGAAAATCTCGGCGTCAAGTAATATTTATAGAATATCAAAGATTCTACCTTAAATTCAAATTCAAGCCTAAGCATTACAAATTTGCACCGAAGTGGATAGATGACTTGGAGGTGAAAATAATTTCTTGAAAAACATCTCAATCATCCTTTTCGTTAAGAAAACCCAACTGTTTTGCACGAGAATTTCAAGAAAAGCATCTCACGTAGTCCTTTTTTGGATGTGAAAAGAATTTCTTAAAATGTATCTCAATCATATTTTTGAGTAAAATTTGTTTTTTTTTTTTTTAATTTATATTTGCATTTTGAAAGTGTTTGTGCTGCTGTGACTCTATGTTGGTTCCTTTGTTTCTGTCTATATTGTCTATGTGTTTTTTTTTATGAATTCTTGACGGCGTATCAATAAAATTTGAATGAAAATCCTAGTTGTTCCATCATTTGCAATGGTAAGGAATTTCATTGTATTTCTTGTGGTCGATGTCTATTTCTATGCTTGTTGTTGGTGACTCTATGCCTGTCGTTCCTTGTAGCTCAGTGATCAACGAGAAGGGATGCATGGACGAGAAGAATGAAAGACAAGACCATGTCGTTCGAGGTCATTAATGGAGGTATTTAAAGTGGAGAGAAAGGAACTAGAGATCCATAACAGTGATATTGATATTTGTTGCAGCCATGACAGGTATGTTTCTTGTATTTACTTTATATTCATATTAATTATTTATTCTTTTAGTTTTGGTTATAGATTAAACTAAAAATTTCAATTTTCTTAACCCGTAACCAACCCTATCAATATGTGATTGCTATATCCAGCATAACCCATAACCCACATTATCATCTTCTTTGCCCATAACCTATATCCAACAAAGTACTTTTATATAACTGTAATCATTGCTTTATATAACTGTAGTCATTGTTCGATTTGTGTGATATGAAGTAACTGTAGGACAAGACCAGTTTCATAATTCATTTTTTTATGTCTCGAAATAACAATGCCATCATTCACTGACCATGGTTCTAATGTTTAAACCATGACGGGTTTTCTTTGTCCAGGCGCACACAGTCAAGCCATCATTGTGCTTGTGCTTGTGCTTTTTGTAGGGGGAAGGAAAGAGAGAGGAGGGGTGGGGTGTGATATGAAGTAACTGTAGGACAAGACCAATTTCATAATTCATTTTTTTATGTCTCGAAATAACAATTCCATCGTTCACTGACCATGGTTCTAATGTTTAAACCACGACGGGCTTTCTTTGTCCAGGCGCACACAGTCAAGCCATCATTGTGCTTGTGCTTGTGCTTTTTGTAGGGGGAAGGAAAGAGAGAGGAGGGGTGGGGTGTGAGGTGACAGGGAGAGAGAGAGGAGGGGTGAGGTGAGGGGTGACAGAGAGAGAGAGAGGAGTTAGTGTGGAGGCGGAGGGTGAGGTACAGAGAAAGAGGAGGGAGTGTAGAAGGGGAGCAGGAGGTGTAGAGAGAGAGGGAGGCGAGGAGGACGAGTTGAAGGCAGAGAGAGAGAGATAGATGGTGGAGGAGAGAGTGGGAGGGGGATTGGAAGGAAGATAGGGGAGAGAGAGGGAAGGAGGGGGAGAGAGGGAAAGGGAGAGGAGGAGGAGGAGGAAGGTGGAGGGAGATAGAGACATGGGGAGAGAGAAGGGGAGAGGGAGAGGGTGAGGGAAGGGGTAAGGGAGAGAGATAAGGGGGGAGAGTGGGAGGGGGGTAGACAGAGAGAGGGAGCAAGAGTAGGAGTGGGAGAGAGCAGTATAACAAGAGGGGGAGAGAGGGAGAGAGAGGGAAAGGTGGAGAAAAGGAGGGAGAGGGGGAGATGTAGGGGGAGAGAGTGGGGTAGGGGGATGGAGAGAGAGAGAGAAAGAGGGTGTGGGAGAGGGTGAGGGAGAGGGGAGGGAGATGGAGGGGGGCAGAGGGCGGAAGAGGGGTAGGGGGAGAGAGGGATAGCAGGAGGCAGATAGGGGAGACAACTAGAGAGGGAGAGAGATTGGGGGGAAAGAGAGGGGGGAAAGAGAGAGGGAGAGGGTGGAAGAGGGTGAGGGGGAGAGGGAGAAGGAGAGAAGGGGGGGGGAGAGGAGAGGGGATGGGAACGCGAGATGGGGAAGGGAGAGGGAAGCAGAGAGAACGGGAGAGAATTTTATTTGTGTAAATTCTTTATTTTCCACGTTTTATATATTGCATGCATGACACAGTAACTTTATAAATGTAGAAGTGTAGGGAAAATAACCCTCATAATACATATTTCATATTTCAAGCATAATTTTATTAAATATTTTCTGATGAACTTTTGAGTGTAATATCCATGATAATTTATGAATCATATTCTTATAAGAGAAGGTGACTTTCGGTATTTTGTGGGAAGTTCCAAGGGATCCAAGTTGGTGCAGAAAAAAATAAACCATGGTAATTAAATCTATTAATAACTCCAAAGATGTGGTAGAGGAGAGATTCTCAAGGCTATAAGAATATATCATAGATGTCATCCATAACATGAAGCTTCTTATGGCAACTCTAGTGAAAATTTTAAAAATAGGAGAAGATGGAGGCTCCAAATTAGAGGTCAGTTTAGAGGGGAAATCAGGGGACATGGATTAACCAAAGAGAAAATCTAAGAAATAACATGAAAAGGAACAACCCAATTCAAGTGGCACGAACCATTCACAATTATCGTTCAAGACAGAAGAAAAACTCTACATTAATCCATATTAAGGTGAGATTAATTCTTTGAAGTTAAATCACTAATTATATCTGTTAGAGGTTTATTTTAGAGTTGACCACACAGATGAGGGACCTAAAATTTGATTTTATCATTTGATATTATAGGGACATTCCGTAACTTGGTGGGAAATCCATACGAATACCTTAAGACTAGAGGGATACCCTCTAGTGATTAAGTGGGAATATTTCAATATCCTCATCAAGTAGTTTTACCATATTGGGTATGTGTGAGAACAACGGATCTAGAAGAATTACCTTGGGTAGATATAAGTGCTGAGTGTATAGGAGTACACCACGAAATTTAGGAAGATGGAGATAATTTTTAGTATCTCCACAAAGGACCCATACATGTTTCTCAAGTATATGGGGGTTATAAAGAACCATCAATGGAAGAAACAAATGTTGTTTAAACCCATAATGAAGAATGGGGATTATGTACAAGCACAATAATAATATAAAATAAGGAAAACAACTAGGTCAAAGTAGAAAGAGCACCATAGATCTTCCGAGAATGGGAAAGAAAAAAATATAACAGTGATAACACACTAGTGAAAATATCGTAGCAGCAACTATAACCACTATAACATTGTTGGTCTTATACAAGAGAAGTGTTGGAAGTTGTATCTAGAGCTAAACCCAAAGAACCAAAAGAAATATTCTAAGAAGAATAATCTCAAGGCCATAGATTCAAGTAATTAGTTGGAAAGAAGCTCATATGTGGATGAGGAAGAGAAATAAATGACCATTCTCTTCCTTAGAAAGACACGAACAGAGAAGGCTAAAATTGATGTTCTATTCAACTTAAGATCATAGAAAAATTTCATAGCAATAAATCTAGTCTTGAAACTAGCACTAGAGACTCATGACAATTCTAGCCCATAACGATTAAGATGTGTCAACAAGGATGCAAGGATAAATGTAAAACGATAGTACAAAATCAAATTGTATATTACTGTTGATTTTCTTGTTGAAGTAGAATTAGATGTAGTTCCACTTGATGTACATGGAGTGGTATTTGGAATTCCCTATAATTACAAGTGTGATAAAATATTCATGCAGAAAGCCAACTAGTATCATCTCATCAAGGATGGAAATTCCTTAACCATCAACACATATAGTGGAAACTCCAATTTTTTGTTGGTAAGTGCCAACCAAGCCAAGAAACTAATCAATTCTAGAAAGACATATGTTTTACTATTATTTAAATAAAACCAATGTGTAGAAGATTTGATGAGAGAAAATTCATCTTTCAAGGGGTGTTATAAGGAACAAAACCAACAAATGGAAGAATTGATATAATAATATAAGGGTGTGTTTTAAGAGACTAAAGGGTTATCGTCCAAGAGGGAAGTGTGTTGATTTTATTGTAGCTTCAATAAGTATTCAAGTCAGCCCAAAAGAAAGAAATTGAAAATTTTCACCTCCAAAAGTAGAAGTAATCTCCATATTGTTCAGGTCGTCCAACTGCAAAAGAAACAACTATTGGAGCTGATTAATTCACAATATAAAAGCAGTCAAATTCCTCCTCAATGAACACAATTTAGATCACACACACATAACATCTTATATTCATCAACGGAAAGGAGACACAAGAAAATAAGGCCGAAGTTGACCAATATGGTCTAGCATTTGACCAAGCTTTTGGCTTATCCCCCTAGCGG
>APFE030929199.1:0-12998 GCA_000404065.3 Pinus taeda | reverse complement strand
AACTCTCTATGATATCTTTGAAGTGGCTCAACCACTGTTATAACGATAAGGACCCCAATTATGATTTAACGCTGCAATTTATAACTTAAGGCATACAAACAGAGAAGGATGCTCCAGTTGTTCTGCAGGAAACTATATAGAGGCAAGCGAAGGGTTTCAGGAGAATAATACATTTATGCACACAAAATTATTCATTCAATACAATAAAGCTACAGGGTCTTATCCCTCTCACTCGATTACAACAATAATAAACAAAACTCTTGTGTCTATCTTGAAATCCTAGATCCCTCTTACTTGACTCCAACCTAGCTAACCTCTACCTAGTCTCTCTCTCCCCTCTAGCTAACCTCTCTCTCACTAACCTCTGAATTATGCAAATAGATCATATTTTATACAAGAATGGATTCATGGACCAATTTTGGTTCAGATCCAGAAATCTCTCACTCTCTCCTAAAGAATCTCTTCAACTCCACTCTTTTCTAAAACAAGCACTAATTTAAGCTTTCAAATCCATCATATCCTATTCAAACCAAATAAATCTAACTGTTTGGTCTGATCTCCACACAGGGAGGGTCAATCAGCCATTATACCCTTTTTCTCATATTTTACAATAAATAAAACACTCTCACACATTTAAATAAATTAAATTAACTAATCTGATGTCTTCCAACCCCCTGTTAGTCACAACATGTGATCATGCCATTGCATTTATAACTAGGCTTGAATGCTCCTGCATCAATCCGTCATTGTATTTGATTTATCTAACATGTGTCTACTAGGAGACCTACTGCCATATGCTCCATTAGTTTTGTCCTCCTATCCATGGTTGATCCAAAGTGGCCCTTGACATTGCAAGTCTTACAAAATTTGAAGAAGTATAGCATTAACCTCTATTTTCTTCTCTTGTGCCTATATGATCTGATCATTATATGACATAGAATTCCTTATCTTTTACTTAAAGCTCCTAAATGTATCTTCCAAATCATCAGTGTGCCCCGCACCACGCTGCTCATCTGTTGCATAGGGATATTTTATGTAATCTACCACCTTGCTAGCCATTTGATCTCTTTCCTACAATGAATAATATGTCAGATAACAAAATCACAATAAATCAACGTACCTTAGTATAGCTTAGGGAGGATACCTTGTCTGCAAGATCACCAAATCTGCATGATACATGCATAACATAATCATAACAACATACACACATACACAAATAAATGTATCAACACATAAACATCACTCTAGTTAGGGTCCAGTCATCAATGCAAGGCCATATCAACAATGCACGATATGACCTCATGCATGACAACAACCATTAATCCATTGTACACATTTCCACATTCAACCAACAATATGCATAAGCAATACCTAAACAACTACACATATGCATAAATGCATGTAGTCAAGCATTAGTGATCAATTCTTGTAATCAACCTACATGACTGATATATGTAATAAAAATATTCAAGAATGTAACATAACATACAAGGATGTAAGTAGGTGACATAAAATCAACATGTAAGTGACATGTAACAATATGTAACTAGTCACATACACATGACAAACTCATTCCACAAAATCAACATCAAATTCTCCATGGAAACATTACTACAACCATAATCAGCCATCAATAAAATGTAACAAGCACATGAAATGCAAGTGTAAGATACACACATTCCATTGATATCCATGCATGACCAACACACACTGCCCATCGATTCCAAGGGGTGAACCATGTTCTGATACCACTCTATAACACCCTCCTCCCACATCTACCCAAGTAAATAGCCAACCGGGGTAAACATGAGAGGAGAGGCAACTATGATTGGATTTGACCTCCTATGTGACCATGAGGAAGTGGAATCAACAGAAACATCACACATAGTCATCCAACATCAGCTTCAGAATTCTCAGGAGACAAGTTATCTACTCAGAGAACCTGTCCCTAGGTCCCACTGATGTTTTGGACACCTTAGGCCTAAGTTGCTCCCATGCTATGGGCAAAAGAGCATCCAAAGACCCAAAATTGCTCTCACAGACTTGCCTTCCAGTGACCAGAGACTGAAATTTCTATTTATGTGCCAACAACCCTAGGATTTAAGCCACTTTTTTAGGCTCAGAGCCTACGTCACTGCGAGTGATATCTTGAAATTAGTAAAATTACAGGGAAACAATCATGCTGAAGAAATAAGTTGAACAAGACCTTAAGTAGACCCCTACTAGCCATGACAAGCATTTCGTCAAACATATCATCAACATGTAACCTACAAGTGTAAACAAGAGAATTTAGTGTATGGATATCATACTTATCTGAGAATATCTATGAACCATTGTTCCCTCATGTCATTTGTTGCATTATCATATATTAGGCCATAGATACATTATCCATTCATGCACAAGTAAAAACATGCTAAGAGCCATACATAGATGCTATCATAAAACATATATATAACTAGCGTAATAGGGAAAAAAATGTCATAAGCATATCAGCCATGAAATCCACATATACATCAATACATTTACACATGAAAAATCAAGGGAATGAATTTATCATTAATGAATTCAATAAAACAATGGGAGATGGGAGTACCACATCCCACCCGACCATAGAATGGCTGGGCCAAATCTCTCTTCACCCATTCACCGTCGTGCCATATTCCAAGCGTGAATGTGGGACTCAAACCAAAATAACCGACTAGTGCATACCAAGGCTAAACCACATCACGCTCATCAATAGTAACCAGGATTTAGCATAATTCATCCAGCTAGTCCAACACAATGAACACATCATAATAGGCTTTAGTGTGATCTCCACCCGATCACTACGCGAAAAAAGCATGTATGCCACTAGATTTCTCCACTTGCACCGTGAGGAATTTTCCTTTCTCCTAGTCTCTCCATCTTTACCGCAATCCCAACCTCGATCACTAGGCCCTAAACCAAGACCCACTCTCCAAGATTTACCAAATATCCCAAACATGAGATTACCAGGCCCAAAGAATAGAAACCACCTGTTGGCTTTATTGTATATCCTGCCATTCACCAATAAGGATTCCTAGGCCCACCAAGGCAACAATCCTAGATTTACCACAACCCATAGTCTGGCTTAGGGGTCACTAGGCCAGTGGCTTTATTGTGATCCACAATTTGGTTTAGGGACCACTAGGTCATGTGCTCTATCATTTAGAGATCCACCCCACTTAGCTTTTAATCCATTTAGTAATCCAACTCAACCCTATCACACTGTGGCTATCCAGAAATGGCAAGGCTAGGCTAAAAGCACTGTTACACCTGGAAAAAACCATGCAATGACAAAAAAGAAACACGTGCAATACCATGCACGCAAAAACATGTGTGATTCCTTGCTATATTGAGAATGTATGGTTATGCATGTGTGTTCTTGGTTCTCTTGTTATTTTGGGCATGGGTTTTTCCAGGTGTGAGAGTGTTCTCCAACCTTGCCTTGCCATTTCTAGATAGCCATGGTGTGATGGGGCTCTCATGTTTAGGTTGAGCTAGATTACTGAATGGATTCGAATATGAGTGAAGTGGATCTCTGAATTAAAAAATGCATGTCCTAGTGATCCTTGAACTGGACTGTGGATTGCGGTAAATCCACTCACCTAATGACCCATAAACCGGACTATGGGTTGCGGTAAAGTTGGGTATTGTGTGCCTCGGTGGGCCTAGGAATCCTCGACTAGTGAATCATGAGATATATGATAAATACTGTAGGTGGTTACTCTTGATCAGGGCTAGGAATCCTTGCTAGTGAATGGTGGGATATACAGTAAAGCCTAAAGGGTGGTGTATCGATTATGGCCTAGTGATCCCTAGATCAAAATGTAGATTTTGGCAAAGCCTAGAGACTAGCAGATAGGAAAATTCCCCATGTGGTAGGTGGAGAAATCCGGTGGCATCCATGATTGTTTATGGCCTAGTGATCTGGTGAGGATTGTGGTAAAACCTAATTCTATCTATGATGGTGAGGTAGTTCCACTTGGTGTATCTGTATCCATATCTTTTGAAAGTAATGTAGGATATTGAAGTAAAAAAGGAAGCTAATTGGATTTTGTTTAGATACACCATGAAAGGTCGGTAGTGATGAATGATAAATATTTTTCATTTTAGCATCAAGGTTGTTTTTTATATGGGGAGGAGTTATTATTATTTGATATTTTGATGTGTCTTCCTTTTTAAAGGATTATCTTCTTCTTTTGAGGGTGTCTTTGGACATTTGAGAAAGTTGTTGTTTTCATGGTTATATTGTTCTTTAGATTGACACCGTATAGTAGAAGTAGAAGATTTAGGATTTTTTTTAGCAAGAGAGCTTAATGTTAGTGTCAAGTAGTTGTGTGGTTGACTTTGTTCCTTTGCTTCGTGAATGTTTTACAGTCTGATTGTTTTTATTGAAAATTAGTGAGTAAATTCACACAAAAATTGATATAAAACTAATTGTACTCTTGATAAATCTTTGACAATGTCACAAAAAATGATTTTCTTTTCAATTACTTCTAATTATCTTATCAAGTAATCAATTAAGTAATCAGATTGGATAATTATATTGTTTTTAATCCATATCGATCTTTTCATGGTGGAAAAAGTGCAGGAATTAGCTCACAAGATTGCCTTTATCGATGGGACTCAGTTTGGCAAATTTGGATATGAAACCTTTAGAGAACATTTTGAGGCATTAATTGACATTTGTTTTGGGTTTTATGGGTAGACATGTTAGTACACATTTAAGTAATATCACATTAAATAACACTTGTACATGGAATCTCACTTCCACATAGCCGGGTATATTATAAGCCATGTAGGTATCTTGAAACCAATGTTAGATTAATCACATGAATTCTTGATTGTTATTGTGGCATTGATAATAACATTTAGAAAAATAATCTTATGTTCCATGGTAATTGGGTAGTGCATCTAAGGGTATGGTTAATCCTCCTTGGTTGAAGCTTCAAGATATTGGTTTGAGTACTACTCTTCAAACTTAGTAGTATATTAAAGAGCTATAATATAAGGAAAAACTTTGTCTGTGGGACACTTTAAGCCCTAATACTTAATGCTCCAATGTTGGAAACCCTACTTCTTACAACAAAGATGTGAAATTCCTACACATTTGTTAATATTAAAATTTTTAGCATTTGCTTAGCTCAATATTATTCAACCTAGACTATAACTTCGTAGTAGTATAACAAAAGAGTATAAGTTGACCCACCATCATGTATGTTTCATGATGATTGTAGTTTTACCTACCCTAGTTGTACTATTGAATGATGAATTAATCACATTCATACAATTCTCCAATTGGTCCACCATGGTACTATGATATAATTCAACCTCCTATACCACCTTAAGGAAGTGGAACTGACAAACCAAAAGAAAATTGGCGTTCCTCAAGAGTCACAAGACCCACAAAATAGTCTAGGTGCCCAAGCCCTGAGTTAACTTACCCAACATCCCAGTAACTGTAGATTTTTCCACTATGTTCTCTGCCAATGACCTCGAGATCTGAGCCACTTTTTTATGGCTAGGATCAACCTCTACCCAGAACTTGATGAAACTCTAAAAAAGGATAAACAGTAAGGGGACAAGGCCTTTATTTTCTTCAATTTCTATTATTTTTCCTTCATTTTCCTCCTCACATGCAACATGTGGCCTTTCACCTCCTATTCTCCAATTTTTCAATATTTTCACAATTAAAAGGCCAATTATTTCTAGTTTTCCTTTCCAAAGCATTTCCCATTTTCTTTCTGAATCCTTCTTAATTGAGTTTGCCAATTTCCCTTTAGCCATAATAAACCAAATGAACACCCAATATGATGTTTTTCCCAACATTTAGCTTGGAATACGTGTCTCATGACCTTGGTATTATTTTGCCTTTATTAACTTTATTTCATGGATTTTTAACCTAGGGCTATTACAAACCCCTTCCCCTTAGGGGAACACCATCCTCGGTGTTCAATGACACCTACAACCAGCAAAACTGCTGAAAAACAAAACATACTACCCATGGAAAATTATAACTTATCTCAATGTAGTATTTACAATGAACAACCTACTGAAAAGAAATACCATGAAGACAAACATACCTCTTATTGTTGCTTTATAATATATCTCATGGCAATATTTACATCCATATACATATATACATATTCCAAAACTGCTTTACCTCAACCGTAAAATAAGGAAGGATACATTGTTTGCATCTGATCAACCATCTCCCATGTAGGTTCATCAGGTCCAAAGTGCTTCGACTGCACTTTAACCTTCTCAGTTTCTTGGTTCCAGAGCATGAGCATCTTTCTCCACAACTAAGGTTCCAACTGGAATTCTCCTTTTGGATCCACCTGCAATATAGGCCAATCAATAACATGCTCAACATCCTTTGCATATATTTTAAGCAATGAAATATGGAAAACATCTTGGACTTTCATTGTCGGAGGTATTGCAAGTTGATAGGCCACCGGTCCAATCCTCTCAAGGATCTCAAAAGGCCTACAATACTGAGGTGCTAGATTCACAGATGTCCCAATCCTCAAGGAGGTCTTCTTGGGATTGATGCACAAATACACATGTTCCCCAACCTGAAAATCCTTAAATGCCCTGTTTTGATCTGCATAACTCTTTTGTATGTCCTATTCTACCTTTATATTCTTCTTTATAACTTGAATTTCATGTTCCAAGTCTACCAACACTTCTCGTCCCATCAATAACCTATTCACTAGATCACTCCGGTTGATGGGAGTATTAAAACTCTGTACATAAAGTGCTTCAAACAGACTCATCCCAGTGACTCCTGATACCCATTGTTGTAAGAAAACTCAACCAATAGAAGATACTCTTCCCACTTCCACTAGTGATGCATCATATACATCGTCAACATATCCTCCAACATCATGTGGAGCCTATTTGTTTGTCCATCTGTATGCAGATGATAAGTTGTGTCGAAGGCCAAATCTGTACCCAACCCTGAAAATAACTCTTTCTAGAACTTGGAAGTGAAATTGGAAACTTTTTTCAAAACAATATTCTTTTAAACACTATGAAGTCTCACCATATCTCTGATGAAGACTTGTGCTACCTCACTAGACGAATTGGTAGATTGCACTGGAATGAAGAGTGCTACTTTTGTCAACCTTTCCACCACAAACATGATTGAATCATGTTGTTTAGATATCCTTGGAAAACCTATAATTAAATACATGGATGTAGCACCATCCTCCCACATCTACCCATGTAACTAGCCAACCGGGGTCAACATGAGATGAGAGGCTACTATGATTGGATTTGAACTCCTATGTGACTTCTATGTTACTATTGCAACTCATGTCACTGTCTAGCAGCATTAAACTTATTTTGTGGTGCCACATTCTCTTTTCATCTGCATGTTGAGGCCTTTTCCTCTTAGGTTCCCATTTACATTTACCTTCATCATTTCCCTTCAATCCTTGCGGAGATTCATTCTTACGCTTTATTGTCCCTATAAATGATTCAATTTCCCAATAAATTCCTCAAGTGACTGCGACTCATCATACTGAATCTGATCTCTAAATGCTAATGGAAAACCATTGGCAAATCATTGAGCCTTATCCTTCTCATCAGTAAGATACGATACATACCTCAATAGCTCCAGAAACTTGGTTGTGTACTCTTTGTCTATCATTGATCCAATATTTAGGTCATAGAATCCTTTAGCCTTATTGTCATAGTACCTCTCTAACAAGTACTTCTTTCTAAAAATCCTTTTGAACTCCCACCAACTCAGGTCATTTGTCTTGATGTCTCTTGCTTGCTTAACATCTTCCGACTAGATATCCACTTTACTGTTCAAGCTGAATATAGTTATTATGGCCTTCATGTTATCTGTGTACTCACGCAACTCAAAGAATGTTTTCATCCCAAGTCCAAGCTTCTTCATCTTCCAGCTTTTTCACATCTCCATTAAAAGTAGGTGGTTTTCTTTCTTAAATTCTTCTGGCAAGTATCCCCTATCACTCCTCCTGTAAGGATGATAACGATGATGATCCTGATGTCTAAGAGTATTAGAACTAGAATAATGCCTGTACTGATCGCCCCTCCTATATGGAGTGTCCAACAACCTGCCATCTCTCATTTTATCAGATTTAACTAACCTATGTCTTCCAGGAGACCTACTACCATATGCCCCATTAGTTTTTTCCTCCTGTCCATGGCTAATCCAAAGCGGTGCTTGATGTTGCAAGTATGACAAACTCTTGTACCTATATGGTCCAATCGTTATCTGTCTTACAACTCCTTATCTCTTACTTCAAGTTCCTTAATGTATCTACCAAATCATAAGTGTGCCCTACACCACACTACTCATCTGATGCATAGGGAGATTCTATGTAGTCTACCACGTTGGTAGCCATTTGATATTTTTCTTGCAATGAATAATATGTCAGATAAACTAAATCACAATAAATCAATGTACCTTAGTATAGCTCGGGGAGTATACCTTGTCTACAAGATCACCAAATCAACGTGATACACATATAACATAATCATAATTGCATATAGGCATACATAAATAAATGTATCAACACATAAACATCACTCTAGTTAGGGTCCGGTCATCAATGCAAGGCCATATCAAAAATGCATGTTATGACCTCATGCATGACAACAAACATTACTTCATTGTACACACTGCTAGATGAAACCAACAATATGTATAAGCAATGCCTAACTAACTACACATACACATAAATGCATGTACTCGAGCATTAATGATCAATTCTTGTAATCAACCTACAAGACTAATACATTTAATCAAAATATTCAAGAATGTAACCTAACATAAAAGGATGTAAGTATGTGACATAAAATCAACTAGTAAGCGACATGTAACAGTATTTAACAAATCACATACTCATGACAAATGCATTTCACACAATGAACATCAAATTCTTGTTGGCAACATTAATACAACCATAATCAACCATCAATCAAATGTAACAAGCACATGGAATGCAAGTGTAAGGGACACACATAATTTATATGCGTGCATGACCAACGCACACTGCCCATCCAGTGCGAGGGGTGAACCATGCTCTCATACCACTTTGTAACACCTTGCTCTCACATCTACCAAAGTAACTAGCCAACCAGGGTAAACAAGAGAGGAGAGGCTACTATTATTGGATTTGACCTCCTATTTGACCTTAATGAAGTGGTATCAATGGAAACATCACGCAAAGTCATCCAACATCAACTTTAGAATCCTCAGGGGACAAGTTAGCCACTCAGACAACCTGTCCCTGGCTCCCATTGATGTTCTGGACATCTTAGGTCTTATTTTCTCCCATGCTATGGGAAAGAGAGCATCCGAAAACCCAAAATCGCTCTCATAGGCTTGCCTGCCAGTGAATTGAGACTAAAATTTCCAGTTTTGTGGCAGTGACACAGGAATTAGTCCACTTTTCATGCGTAGAGCCCAAGTCACTGCCCATAATGGATTGATAGCTTAAAATCAATAAAAGTATAGGGTAGCAATGATGCAAAAGAAATAAGTTGAACATGACATCAACCAGATCCCCACAATCCATGATAGGCATTTCGTCAAACATATCATTAACATGTAACCTACAGGTGTAAACAGGAGAATTTAGTGTAGGGATCTCATACTTATCTGAGAATCTCTATTAAACATTATTTCCTCATGTCATTTGATACCTTATCATCTATTAGGCCATAGATACATTATCCATTCCTCCACAAGTAAAAACATGCTAAGAGCCATACATAGCTGTTATCATAAAACATACATATAACTAGCATAATAGGGACAGAAATATCATAAGCATATCAACCATTAAATCCATTTATACATAAATACATTTACACATGAATTTATCATTAATGAATTCAATAAACCAACTAAATATGAGACTACCACATTATACCTGACCATAAAATTGTTAAGCCAAATCTCTCTTCAACCATTCACCCCCGTGCCATATTCCAAGCATGAATGTGGGACTAAAACCAAAAGAAGAAACCAAGGAATACCGAGGCTAAACCACCTCACCCTCATCAATAAAAACCATGATTTACCGTAATCCATCCCAGATCACTAGGCCAACACAATGAACACATCATAACAGGCTTTATCGTGATCTCCACCCGATCACTAGCCCAATAAAGAATGGATACCAGCGGATTTATCCACCTACATTGTGAGGAAGTTTTCTATCTCCTTGTCTCTCAGTCTTTACCATAATCGTAACCCGAATCACTAGGCCCTAAGCCGAGACCCACTCTCCAAGCTTTACCGCATATCCCAAACTTGGGATTACTAGGCCCAATGGAGAAAAACCCAGCTCTTGGCTTTATTGTATATCCTTTCATTCATCGACAAGGATTAGTAGGCCCATTGAGGCAACACAATCTTGTTTTTACCGCAACCCATAGTTTGGCTAAGGGGTCACTAGGCCAGTTGCTTTACCATGATCCATAATCTGGTTCAGGGACCACTAGACCATGTGCTTTATCATTTTGAGATGCACCCCACTTAGCTTTAAATCCATCCAGCAATTCATCTCAACCAAAACATGAGAACTCCATCACACCATGGTTATCCGAAAATGGCATGGTTGGGTTGAAACCACTGTTACACTTGGCAAAACCCATTCCATGATAGAAAAGAACTACATGCAATATCATGCATGCCAAATCTAGCAAGGAAAATACACATGCAAGTCGATACTTGCAATGAAGCCTGGTGTAGCTACTTGAGCCTGCCTTTCCCTACTTGATCTTTTCTTCCTCTTGCCTTCTTTTCCTTTCTTGCTCTAATGCCAAAATGCTCTAAGAGAACTCTAAGTGTCCAACAATTAGAGAGAGATGGAGAATAATTAGAGATCTCCAAAACTCAACTTACAAAAGGTTACCAACTGATCCTTAGAAGCCTTTTTATGAATGATGCCTCCATTTTTTTCATTTTCCATTATTTTCCTTCATTTTCCTCCTCACATGCAACCTATGACCTTTCACCTTCCTTTTCTCCTAATTTCCATTATTTTGATAAATACATGTGCCAATTTTTTTTTTTTTACTTTCCAAAGCCTTAGCCATTGTCTTTGCCAATTTCCTTAGTCATAAACAATCAATGAACACCCCACACTGGGATGTCTTACCCAACATTCATCTTGGAATAAGTGTCCCATCAACCATGGTTATTGTTTTTAACTTTTATTACACGGAATTTTCACTAGGGCTATTATAGAACCCTCCCCCTTGGGAGACACCATCCTTGGTGCTCAATCACACATATACCTCAACAACCCACTGAAATAAGATATACTACTCATGGAGCTTTATAACATAGCTCGATGCAGTATTTACAATGAAGGACTTGCTCACAAGAAAAATATAATGACAACATACTACATATCGGAGCTATATAACATAGCTTGTTACGATATTTACAATGATCATCTCATTGAGTTCCAACCCACATGACATCATAGCATCATGATAAAATAACCACATGATAACATAGTAACATGACAACATAATCATAATGACATGACACCCATAGTTCATGGTAGTATTTACATCCATATACATATGTAAATATAACAATATCACAAAAATTATATACCAAAAACATGTACTAAAACATATAATAGAACAACATATCAAAACATATACCAAAACACCATATCAAAGCAGATAGAAAACACCAGATCAAGTCATATATCAAAACACCATATCAAAGACAGTTTGCCTCAACCAGAAAACAGAGAAGGATACATAGCCCACATCTGATCCACCATCTTCCAAGTAGCTTAATTGGGCCCAAAGTGCTTCCACTGCACTTCAACTTGCTCAATTGCTCGGTTCCAGAGCATGAGCAATTTTTCCTGCAATATACACTGAGGCTCCAGTTGGAATTCTCCATTGGTTCCACCTACAATAAAGACCAATCAATCACATGATAAACATCCTTAACGTACTACTTAAGAAACGATACTTGGAAAACATCATGGACTTTCATTGTTGGAGGAAGTGCAAATTGATAGGCTACTGGGCCAATCCTCTCAATGATACTGAAGGGTCCACAAAACAGTGGTGCCAAGTTGGCACAAGATCCAATCCGCAAGGAGCTCTTCTTTGGCTTGATGCACAAGTTCACCTCTTCCCTAACTTGGAACTCTTTGAACAAACTGTTATGATCTGTATAACTCTTGTACCTATCCTGTGGTGCCTTTGTATTCCTATTTATAACCTACATTTGATGTTCCATGTTTTCCAACATATCTAGTCCAATCAATACCCTATTAATCAAGTAACTCCAACAGATAGGAGTTTTACAACTCCACTCCTACAATGCCTCAAAAGGACTCATCCTCAATGACTAATGATAGTTGTTGTTGTATGCGAACTCTACCAAGGGGAGATACTCTTCCCACTGTTGGTGCTGATGCATCACATACATCCTCAACATGTCCTCCATTATCTTGTTGACCCTATCTGTTTGTCCATCTATCTGCGAATGATAAGCTATGCTGAAGGAAAAATTTGTGCCCACACCTACAAATAACTCCTTTCAAAACTGGGAAGTGAACTTTGCATCCTTGTTTGACACAATCTTAGTTGGAACAACCATGCCGTCTAACCACATATCTAATGAATACTTGTGCCACATTGCTAGTTGAGAATGTAGACTTCATTGGAATGAATTGTGTAACCTTTTTCAACCTAGCCATGATAACCATGATGAAATCATGCTATCTCACTATCTTCAGAAACCTTGTGATGAAATCCATGGAAATAACCTCCCATTTCCATTATGGAATCATGATTGGTTGTAGCAATCCACCTGGATGTTTGCACTCTTCCTTCACTCATTGAAAATCAAAACACCTCACCACAAACTTTACTACATCCCTCTTCAAATTCAGCCAATAGTAAAATCTCTTCACTATTTTCAGTGTCTTCTAATAACCTAGGTGACTTGA
>APFE030929194.1:0-10714 GCA_000404065.3 Pinus taeda | reverse complement strand
TGTTTTAATACATATACACGGGTTAGGTATGTATGAACCCGCGTATACACGTGTTTAACTCAGGGCAATGTCGCGTACAGGGAATAAAACACTGTTTTTTAGATATATGACCAGGTCTGGAAGGAGGGGTTGCCCTAGGCCATGGCTGAAACATCACAAACCATACTGGTGAGATTTGGAGCTATAACAGTGTAGTGCAGAGTTATACCAGTGCAAGGAGGCACAATGCAGTAGCAGCAGCAGTGCAGTGGCTTCAGAGGGATAGCATGGGATTAACAGTAGTCAGACCTTCAACATTGAGATGAATCTATACTGAACACTTTTTTTAGTAATTTGGGGTTTTTTTCATTATTGATGCACTAGTAGCAACATTTTTTAATGCATGGGTATTTTGTAGTGGCAGTTCTAACAAGAACAAAGAAGTAGAAATTCAGAGGGAGATATAGTACAAATGCAATGTTGATAGTGGTAGACTCAACAACAGTACAATTGCAGCAGGTCCACAGTAGTTGGTGGACAACATGTCAGACTAAACAACAAAGAGGACGATGTTATGAATTCAGGGTGATTCTTTAGTGGGAGGCATTACTAGAGCACATTCATCGCTAAGAGGGAGTGTTGATTTATGGTAGCATTGGATGTTCTCTAAGTATCAATTTTTGCTGGGAGGCTTGGGAACATGTATTCCAAAGAATCCAAAAAGTTTTTTGGGAAATTCAACCTGGAGGAAGTTTTATTAAAATAATTAATTATTTTTAATAGGACCCTGTTGATGGTGTTGGACCCGCCAACATTCAGAGGATCACCTCGGTATGAAGTCCCAACTAGACCTCACATCGTTTGGTGTGGGATTCCCATCTGGTATGATTGCCCGGTTTCCATTGTCTTAAGGATTTGCCTCAACTCTTGCTTATCAGCAGAGGAGAGTGGTTCACTTTGTCTTAGAGAAGTGAGGTTTGTGTGTCTGGTGAGTGTAAGTGCCACTTGTGTCAATGGCTCTTTCACTGTCAAAGGAGAGGGTGAGAGTGAGTCCCAGGTCGATTGGGAGCAGTCCCAACACGGCTAGGAACACACAACACAACAAGACATGCAAAGCATCAGTTGGAGTAGTCCACACAGATGCGGAAGTCACAACATACAAGGTAATATAACACGTACAGCACTCACGAAATAGTCTGAATGAGTGCAATGGTTGTTACAGCAAGCTTCATGTGAAAGGTTTGTCTGATGTCCAGGAGAGCAGTCTACATGGGCGACACAACATTAACAGCATATACAACACATTTCCATTAATAGATTATGCATTACAACAAATGAAACAATTCATATGTAGAACACAGGTTAAAGAAACATGCATTACAAGTGTTAAAGATCAGTCTTACAACATATACAATACATGCGTGAAAACATGTTGGCTTGTTAGCAGGCTTCTGAATTAAGCGAAAGTTCCAAGACACATCGTTACACCATACATCACTAATCCCAAGTGTGGGGAATTGGAGCCACTACTTACTCCTCAAAGAAAATATTACAGACTCTCTTGGCTATGTGGGAGGAGATGAGGTGAAAAGTAATTTACATGTACAAATGAGGGGGTATTTATAACCAAGGGTGAAACTGACCCTTATGGTTGTTCAAATACCCTCATGACCGTTTGACTTCCATGACGTTTCGACTTACATGACTCTATTTTCAACAAGTGGGTCTCTTGGACTTCCACATTACATCACATTGATTGACAACAATCCCATAGTGGAGATGTGGGGGAGATGACTCATGACGTGACTCAACATGACTTGACATGACACTGTTGGTACATTCGTGTTGTTGTTGGAGTGCATGTCAATCTATAGTGTTGCTGGGTGATGGATGTCTTCATGGTGAAGTGCGCAGAGTCTTTGACCGTCCTTGGTTTGCTTGATGAAGCTTTAGCATGTTGTTCCTTGCTTGCATGTTGGAAGGCTCCACAGGCTCATCTGTTCACGAAGGTGCATGTTCGTCGCATTCGTTTGTTTCACATGCACCATTCATTCATCCATTGGTGAACCTGTCCTTATGCATGTGCTCCCTTCGTTCATCCCATTCGTCATCTTTCCATGTTTGTTAGTGTACCTATACCTACTGTCACTCATGATGAGACGACATCAAATCCAAAACCTCCTAATCTACCGTGACACATGATCATTTTGGATGCAGGTGACTACGAGAGGCAGCAGGGTTGTGAAGCGAGATGACGGCTCCAAGTACTGCTGATAAAAACTACACAAGAGTCACTGAGTTATGGAGATGAGCAATCTGAGTCAACAGTGAGTGTCTCTCAGGTCTGGCTCAGCTAGGAGGCAAAATTACACAAATTTTGGGAGGGACAGTTTGGGTTGCTAGAACGCAATGCAGGTGTTGTTCCTTAAGAAACCAATTTCCTGACTGTAGGGAAATTGTGCTTAATACATTAATAAATATTATTTATTGTCACTTATTTTTCACTTAGATATATATTGTGTCTTTAAATGAAGGACCTGGAAACTTGGTCTTTAACCCTTAGTACATGTATGACTAGAACATCTCATAATGCCATTTGTTGGTAGATATAAATGATGAATGAAGAAATCTTGAAGGAAAAGTTAAAGATAGTATGTTGATATTTCACAGAAAATACTATCCATCACTTAGAAGAATTATGGAAATGAGAACTGAATCATAGACAATATGTTGCTTAACACAGAAACTACTATCTGTGACTCTGGAGAAGTTAAAGATAATATGTTGGTCTTTCACAGAAACTATTATCTATAACTTAGAAAAGAAGGTGGGAACTTCAAGTATAGGAGCGCTCTTTTAAGGGATTTTAACTTTATCTACATAAGCAAATAAAGACCTGCACCTTCATTACTATACTTGAAAGAAGAAAACATAACATGACACATAACAAAGAAGGTTACAAAATTATACCCGACAACTCATGGAAACTTCTGATTCTTTCATTAATCAATGATGATATCAAGAATACAGTGGCCTAGTCTCTGGGTTCCCCAAAATTCCAACCCTTTCTTTGCAAATTTTACTCTTTTTATACATTGTGGAATAGTTGTTGATTTCTTAAATTGCCCAAATTATTTAACTGCTTCTCTAACTATATGAAGTAAAAACTATTACATAATTTTATAGAGGGTAAAAGACACCTCAAAGAACATGAAATAGCAGGAACATAATTGAATTTAGAAGAGGATGATAACCATTGGCTTTCTCTATTAATCTGCTACCAAGTTCCTCTGTAAATGCCCTAAATGATGTTTAACTTGCTTTAGTCGTAATGCACTGCGTTAACCTGTGTAAACCTGGGCTTACGCATGTACCAAGACCTGTATCTTTAATGATCTTCCAAGTCAAACTTTTAATACATAATGGTTAGGGCCCCTTTCATAAATCCCTATGCGGAATGATTTATTAAACCCAACATAGACTAAACATTAGTCACATTCACTTATCGAGACTCAATCAACCCTTCTAAACCTTCAATATCCTTTTATTAACCCAAATAAATATATGCCTGTTTAAGTCACTCGTTAACATTAGTTATACCATGGTATTTACCTATAACCCCTTATATCCGCGCTAAATTCATTATAAACCATATATAATGAACATACCCATAAATCGTGCATAACATACCTTTTCCGCGCTTTTCAAAGCCTTTGCACAGTTCTCTATGCAACAGATTTGCCTGATAGATCCCCAACATAGATCTGCGCTTTTCAGATCAGACGATCTACAAAGATTTCGGGTGGGACATAAGCCCAGAGAACACCCACCCGAAATGGGCGGTTTTCTCTCTCCACCCAGCTACTATGTGTCAAACAATAAGAGGAGTCGGGTGAGCCCACTAAAAACCGCTTACCACTTTCTATCCGCCCAAAATTCTGCCTTTTAGCTTGAAATCTACCTTTTCGTACCTTGCGGACTTGATTATATATAGATTTTTATTTAATAATTCATTGGTTCTGTAACCCATCGCAATCACAATTGGCACTTGTAATTGGGATATTAACCCAAAACCTTAACAAACTGCGATTAGCGGACCTGCCAAAAATATAAAACATGGTATGTAAAATATCGGGTACGGATCGTCGTCGCAAATCACAATTGGCATAAGTCATAAAGTTATGTGATGATCGTGGAACCGACAGGAGATTTAAACAATATATATGTAACATTGGGTCCGACCATTGCATATTGGAATCGGCGAAACCCATATATATATATATAAAGGCGTGCTATATTTGTTGGAAATGCTGAGAGTGGGGGTGAATCGGTATTTCTTTTTTGACTATTTTTTTTACCAGTTAAAACATTTATATTCAGAACACAAGATGAACAACAAGAATAAATGCTTTTATTAATATAGTCTTTGTAGTAAAATATATACAATATATAAGTGGTTGCAATCAGTTGCCAAGCACCAACTTGGACTTTTGTTAGGCTCCAACCTCTAGAGCTCCAACATTATTTCGCCAAGGCACCAATCTTGGACTTAGGAGCACCAACTCCCAAGGACTTCAATCCTTCTAGTTCCTAAGACACCAGTCCCAAGGACACCTATCCTTCCTACTTTTGAGACACCAATCCCAAGGACTCCAATCCTTCTTACTTATGAGGCATCAGCCCCAAGGACTCCAATCCTTCTTACTTCTGAGGCACCAACCCCAAGGGTTCCAACCCAATCTTTTCAAGGCATGTTTGATAGTAATGTTCTGCTCTCAGAACTCTTCTCTACTAAGTTCTATCTATTTATAGCTTCACTGTAGTCTCCATGCTACAACATCAATGACAACCAGCCTTCTTATGAAAAAGTCTTTACAACTCTTCATACTATCCACACAAAGTCTCCAATATCCTTCATGACCTCTCATAATGTCTCCACACAACTTTAGTGAGTCTACTATTAGTTGCACTAAGCTCTGCATAAGAACCAACTTTCTATTCAAGCATATGTTCTTACTATCACAGTGAATGCTTCAACATGACTGCTTCTCTGCTAACTACTTCTCCCTTTCGACTGTCTCCTATCCTGTTGGTCTTTTAGCCCTATTTTTGTTCTGTTGGACCCTATAGATGCCTTTGTTTCCTCCAACTGTTTCAACAACATTCAGCACTACTTGTTCTCTATTTTTGTATCTTCCTAATGTCTTTGACCATTGGTTTCCTCTTTATGTTGGCCCTTTGGCTTCCTCCTTGGTCATTGTAGTTTCCTCTGCCTCGCTTGATCCTTTCGTTGTGGCTTCCTCTGCGCTAGCTTGCTTCTTCAGCTTCTCAATCCTTTGGCTTCCTCTGTCTATTCAGGTTTACCAATGCTCATAGGACACATTGATTTAACGGCGAGGACCAAATACCCAGAGAAAAACTAATGCATGTTAAAACTGTAACAGAGCCCCTTTTTCTTCAATGATAAAAGGCATACACAGGACTTTATTATTTAATGGAAATGCCACATCCCAATCGCAATCACAATCAGCTTTCGTTTAGGCCTCCTGAACTATTGAAACTGTTATCATAAGCCTTTTGGCCTAAAAACCCCACGCAATACAATTACTGAAATACATAGGAAAATTATGAAAATCCGACGGAAACTTTAAAGGGAAGACTTCAAATTTATTATGCCCGCATTAATACCTGCATCGGGTCCATAGTGTAATTGCAATCGTTGCTTTCAAGGCAGCAAGGCCTTAAGCACTTACGATATGTCGGATGCGACATAACAATAGACCAAACTGCAATGTTACATTGGGTCCACAACATTCATTGCAATCAGCGCTTGCAGGAGGACAACCCGTTGGGTATTACCCTTTGGGTATTATTGCGATGGGCAGATGTGATATATCATTAAACCATTGTGTAATGTTGCAGCGGGTCCGCACATATCGCAGTTATATGATCTATATAATATATATATATATATATATATATATATATATATATATTATATATTATATATATATATATATGTTGCAAATTCACAAGTTTTAATGCACCAAGGCTTAGAGCCCGAAAATCTGAAATACACTAAAAACATGCTTCGGAACACTTTTGGCGGACTTCACTATTTATGCACCCAAACTTATATGTTCCATTGGGTCCGCACATATATGTCTTTGTCAAGGGTTTGGGATGATGGCACATAACCGAACCCACTGATTACAATATCGCCGATCTATACATATTTCTCCACTCCGATAGTGTATTCCTCTATGTGTACAGGTCTTTTGATATAACTCTGTCTTCTGCCTCCAATAGCGTAAATTGCCTCTATGTATAGGTTTTCGATATAACTTTTTCTTCCACCTCCGATAGTGTAAATGCATCCATATATGAGTTTGCACCTCCGATAGTGTATGTGCATGCATATACACTATATTGTTCCCGATAGCTCCCGATAGTGTATTCTTTGGCATTCTTTGCCATACTTTACTCTGATAGCTCCCAATAGTGTATTTTGCATATACACATATTATATACAGCTCTGCTCCTTTTAACTTTTCCGCTCTTCTTTATGCTTTGCTCCTTTAACTCTTTTGCATATATGTATTTCACTCTTCTTTGGCTGGCATACATTATTCCTGATAAGACTCTTTAGCATGTATTACTCCCGATAAGACTCCTCCTGAGCTCCAATAGCTGTGTTTTCTCCTCCAATGGCTCTATATGCTCTTTGTTCCTCCGATATGCTCTCCAATAGCTTGGTTTTTCTCTATGCTTCCTCAGATAGCTCTGTTTTTCTCTCTTCTTCCTCCGATAGCTTTGTTTGCTCTATTTTCTCCTAGCTTCTTCACATCCCTTTTGTTTGAAGCATTATCATTCTTGTTTGAGGATTCACCCACATACTCGAGACCTGATTTATCAAATGGACATCTGTGATAGCTGAGCATGTCATCCGAGGCTTGAGAGCTCTTCAATATTTTGTTCATCCCTTCAACCTTTTTTCTGAGGAAGACAATCTCTTCTTCCAATATTTCACACTCATTATTCTTCTTAGCAAGTTGTTTCTCAGTTTCTTCCTTGATATAAGTAGCTTCATCTGCTTCTATTTTAAGGCAAATGAAATCTGACTTCATTTTGAAGATTTCTTCATTCTTTGCTTGATTGCTTCCCATTTATTCCTTGATCCTTGTAGCTTTACATGTTTCAGCCTTGAGAAGCTTGATGTTAGATTTTAATTTGAATATTCCTTCATCCTTTGCATTTAGTTGACAGATAATGGTGTTCCATTCCTTTCCTGCTTCATCAACATGTCCTTCTATGACTTCCAATGCTTCCATTGTCTTCTTAGCTCCTTTTGCTTGTTTCCTGGCTTCTTGTAGTTGAGATTTGAGAGAGGAGACCTCTACCTTGTACTGACCAATCTCTTCTTTAAGTTTGTTCAAGCTCTTGTGCCTTTGTTCAAGTTGACTTGACAAGGTATCTTCTCATTGCTTTGCTTTATCCAATTGATTTGTCATGGATATGACTTCCTCATGATGCTTTCTTTTGCTTTGATGAAATTCTTTCTTAAGCTTGGCAAGCTCTTCATCCCTTTCGTGTACTTGAAGCTTGACAAAGTCAACTGTTTCCCTTGTTTGATCTTGGTCACCAGCTAGTGCTATCTTCTTAAGTTCCTCATTTTCCTTTTTCAAATTGTTAATCTCTTCCATGGCAGCCATAAGTTGAGTGAGGAGTTATTCTACAAAATATTTTTCATTTTCTTCATCTTCTAGGTCTGCTTTAGCCTTGATGTCATCATTCTCATTTTTAGTTTCTATGATGGGTTATGGATTTCCTTCTTGATTTCCATCATCTTCTTGACTGATGGTCATGGTCAATGCTCCTTTTGAGTGAAGGTTATGAAGTTTGTCCCATATACCCTTTGCTAATAAATATTTTCCTAGATTGTTCTTTATAGCATCAGGTAGCCCATTCAAGATTTCCTTCATTACCTTTGCATTGTATTCCTTAAATTCTTCATCCATCCTGCTATCAACAATCACATAATTTCAGATTTCAATGCCTTGAGTCTGTAAGAAATTCCTCATTCTTGCTTCCCATATATTAAAGTTCCCATTGAACCTTGCAACCTCCTCAAATTGATTGTCTTCTATTTTAGTGGTAGAGGGAGACACATCCTTAGGAGGATTGGAGACTTTCTTCCTTGACTTCGCCATTTGTGTTCTAAAGATCAACCTTCAAGTTGTTAGGCTTTGAATGAAGGTATTGGCTCTGCTACCAATTATTGGAAATACTGGGGGGGGTGAATCAGTATTTCTTTTTCGACTATTGTTTTACCAATTAAATTATTTATATTCAGAACACAAAATGAACAACAAGAATAAATGATTTTATTAATATAGTCTTTGCAATAAAATAGATACAATATATAAGTGGTTGCAATAAGTTTCCGAGCACCAACTTGGACTTTTGTGAGGCTCCAACTCTATTTCGCCAAGGCACCAATCTTGGACTTAGGAGAACCAACTCCCAAGGACTTCAATCCTTCTAGTTCCTGAGACACCATGCCCAAGGACACCTATCCTTCCTACTTCTAAGGCACTAATCCCAAGGACTTCAATCCTTCTTACTTCTAAGGCATCAGCCCCAAGGACTCCAATCCTTCTTACTTCTGAGGCACCAACCCCAAGGGTTCCAACCCAATCTTGTCAAGGCATGTTTGATAGTAATGTTCTGCTCTCAGAAATCTTCTCTACTGAGTTTTGTCTGTTTATAGCTTCATTGTAGTCTCCATGCTACAGCATCAATGACAACCAGTCTTGTTATGAAGAAGTCTTTACAACTCTTCATCAATGACAACCAGTCTTGTTATGAAGAAGTCTTTACAACTCTTCATACTATCCACACAGAGTCTCCAATAACCTTCATGACCTCCGATAATGTCTCCACACAACTTTAGTGAGTCTACTTGTCACACGGAATGAGTTATATTTGCGGACAAATCCAACCTTCCTAGGAGTCTGAGACTCTCTAATGACAAACAAAAACAAGAGCTATCCTTCTCTAGATACACATCATTCTATGAGAATCCAAATGTTTTCGATCTTACCTTAGGTCCCACGCTTGTTGTAGCAGTCCAGCCTTGCTGATCCAGATGAGCTCCTCCTTCACTTTAAGACCTGCATACACTAACAAAGCAAACGATTACATAACACCTGAATATTCATCATAAAAAAAAGCATATTCATCACATAGACCAAGGAGTACATGAAATAATTCATTAACAACAAATCATTGAGAAGAATGGACTTATTTGTATTAAGGAAACAAAAAAGGAACCATTACACCCTGAGCCTTGGTGTTGTGCAAGCTCCTCCCAGGGTCCAACAAGAGATTTCCTCTACTTTGACAAGCTCACCCACTCCCAATATGGCAACAAGGAAGGATAGTGATCTTCTCCTCACAAGTCAACAATGGAAGTCCTAATTCCAACAGCATTTACCCTTTAGAATGTTCAGCTTTTAACCTTCCCTCCTTTGGCCCAAGGCCTGTATTTATAGTATTCTAGAGGAGGTTATTCAGTTCCAACATCAATGGGATACTCCCTCTTTTGGATGGGGTAGTAGCTCCTCTCTTGATGGGATAGTTCCTCTATCATAGGGATGCATGAACCATCTGGAGGCGCTCAATACACGTCAAACACTCTTCTAGAAGGCTCTAGAAGTGACCACAAGTAACTTTTTAAAGATGAAACTCGCGACTTTTGACCTTTACAGGGGTACGCACCCAACCTTTGGCTTACAGAGCGTACAAGTACGCAGGTACAGTGTGTTTGGAGTGCGTACACGCAGGCAAGGTAGAGAGAACCTGCGTACCCAGAGATTAACATGTTTTTAAGTGACTTTCTCTCTTTTTGAAGTTTGACATGAAGAGCAGAGGTATGGGGCTTGACAAGGAGGACAATATGGCTATTGATAGGGCCATATTAACTGCAGATAGTCATGGTGACAAATTTCAGTGTAACAGATTGCCCCCTAAAGTACGAAGCCTGTAATAGATAAGGGTGTTAAGTCATATAGGAAGGGTGAAGTACTTTATCATTTCGAGGATCATCTTATGGAGAGCCCGGTTGGAACCTGCAATTTTCAACATAAAATACATGTATAATATCATATCATACTGAGGTAGGCATTCCCATACTCAGATCAAAAACTTTAACTATTGGACTAACTATTCTGGTACAAGAATGATTTCATAATACATCATAATCATAGACTCATGTAGAAACAGCATGGACGCAGCCATCTGTTTATGATTGGTCTACAACATAATGAATACAAAACTCCTCGCAGCCTGGATGGTGGAAACTAGATCCAGGGTCTTCATTTCTGTTCCACGAATTGGTACGATTCTAGCCATGTGAATAAATGAGTCGATGTCGAACATGGTAGAAACCACTTGATTACCAGTCAATGATGTAAACTGTTAACAAGCGTGAGAGAGACCACCAGTAATGTCAATGGTTTTCAAAGTACCCAGCACAATCCATGAGATGTGAATGAATGAGTCGATGTCGAACATTTCATGGAATCCTTCGATCGCAAGTCAATGATGAAAACTGACGTCGAAGGCGAGAAACCTGCCATTGATGCATGCAGACCCAAGGTACTGACGATTTCTAAGTCAACTCTCTAGATAATGTGCTGATGTCGATAGAAAGCGACCTGTCGCAGGCAAGCCC